>KK122179.1:61546-89175 GCA_000611955.2 Stegodyphus mimosarum
GGTTTAAAATACTTATATGTATGTAATACTTATTTATAATATATTAATATTTAAATAAAATTAAAGAAGTTAGAAAGCTTAATCTAATATGTTTATTGCTAAATTACTTAATCATATCTTAATCGAATACATTACAATTATATATAATCATAATACTTCTATAACTGTACTTATTAAGTTACAATATATATTATGTATCAGTAGCATAATGATTTAGGCATGCTTAAATACATGAAACTAAGGAAATGAATAAATAACGATTACGCTACTAAGATGTTCATAATTTGAATTTGAAGTTCTAGTATTTCATTAAGAATTTGTTGTCTGAGCAAATTCTTGTATCCATTTGTTGATACCTTTCATATTTTTCAAATTACTTCTTATTGTAACAGCATCTTCTAATGATTCCCCTGTCTCATTTTCAAATGAATCGGGAAGTTCAGTGGCGATAATTTTCAAAATAGAGGTCATAATGCACTCTAAAAATACCACTACAAAAAATATCAGTAAAACTAATTTCAGGACTTGTGACATCATCGTAAGCGGAATTAACGGTGATGGTCCTTTGGATTGCCATTGGCCAAATTCAAGCCGTTGTTCTAGCAGTGTACGTTTTGCTCACATGCAGCCAGGTAAGAGGGTGGGAGTACATATATACGTATATATACATGTTTCAATAAAAAGGGAGGTGCAGAGTTAAGTGTTATACCAGTTTCATATACAAAATTTCAACGTTCTACGCCTAATGATGTTTGAGTTACGATATATATACATAACACCACAGTGAGGGCTTCCGACCTAAGGCGTGAACCAAGCGGAATAATGCCCTCACAGTGAAGGACATTCTACAACCTGATACCGCCACCGCCAGGGGAGCCCAGCAGACTAGCGGCATATATTTAACTAAATTCGAAGTTTACGGAGTCACAATTAAGCTTGGGTACAATGTACATTTTGGTATCTTTCGTCAACAATATAATATTCAATATTTGAATTACATGAGTATACTATATATCAGAATTCAATACGATATATATACAGGGTGATTCGCAACCAGACAGATAAATTTCCAGGGTGTATGGGGGTTCCAAAGACTACTCGGAATCGCGTAGGAATGGAGGGTCGCAAACGCCGTAGTTGCGAGCCGTAGTGCAAAGAAGCAGAGAAAAAGAACAGAAAGAGCAACACATTAATGCGGTAGCAAACATTTCATTGAAAGGTTGCACTACAGCAGGTGTTCAAAATTATGACTAGAAGTCGTCTGGCAGGCTTGAGAGCGACGCTGCATGGAATTCCCTACGTTCTGGAAGATTCCTGGCTTGTTATGTACGTATCCTCCTGGCAGCTACAGATATTCGGGCGACGAGGTCTTCAACTGAAGGAACGGGCATTAGGCACCGCTGTCCAAAGGTAACATCGAGTGCCGGCGAGGTAACATCGATTGCACCAATCGTGTAATGTGGAGGAGCCCCGTTATGCTGGTACCACACGGACCTACATCGAAATTATCATGCATGGACTTCTTCTTCTGGGATCACATGAAGAGTTTGGTGTGCGAGACACCCGTTCCTTCAGTTAAAGACCTCATCGCCTGAACATCTGTAGCTGCCGGGAGGATAAGTGACATGACAGGAATCTTCCAGAACAATAGGAATTCCATGCAGCGCTGCTTTCAAGCCTAGCAGATGACTTCTGGTCGTAATTTCGAACACTTCTTGTAGAACGACCATTCAATAAAATGTTTTCTGTCATATTAATGTGTTGCTGTTTCTGTTCTTTTTCTCTGCTTCTTTGCATCATAGCCTACAGCTACGGCATTTGAGATCATGCAGTCCTGTGTACACCCTACACACCATGCAGGTTTCTCGGTCTGCTGGCGAATCAACCTGTGCGTGCGTGCGTGCGTGTGCATAAGTACAGACGTAACGAAAAAAATCTCTTCTGTGAATCCATTTTAAATTCGCTTTATAATCCTTTTTGGAAAACGAGTTCTTTATTCTATCCTTACGTGCACACATCATGCAAAAAAAAGTCATTCAAATTGATTGGAGAGCGGTCAAAATTGATATTTTGGTTGAAATAGGACACCCTAAATTCTCAGCTGTTACAATACCTCTTTTACTTTGTGCAAGAAGTAAAAAGGGAAAATATCGGCACTGAATGAAGTAAATGTGTGTCTCATATATAATAGTGACCTGTAAACCGTTCTTTGTCCATTTCAGTCCCAAAATTAAATTAATTAATAGTAATAAAAAAAAACTTTAAAAATATTAATCGGAAAGCAGATTATAGTGGGTAGTGCCTAAAAGGATAAATATGCAATACATATGTCTTCGTGAAGAGTTAAATCAAAATTGTATTAATTATGTGCATTTTGCGGAATTTAAAAAATGTATTTCTCAAATTTTTAGTTGTTTATATTTTTATATAAAATTAGACTACTGTTCCTCGATTAAGGTAGATCTTTACTGCACTCACAAGGGCATTCTTGTGCATAAATATCAAACAAATACAAAAATATAAGATTGGCAAAAAGGTAATTTAAAATTACACAATTAGGCTTTAATCACTCAAATATTTTGCATTCTGCTGGATGACTTTTTGTCACAACATTCTGTTGGATGACCTTTCTGGTAACTTCGTGATTCCGTACTCATAGAACTTCTGGTCTTCATCAGCAAAACCTCAAACAAGTGGGATTGGAAGCCATTGTTATTACAGAAATTTTCACCATTTAAGAAATTTTGTAAACTTCGAAATAAATTATAATCCGATGGTGGAAGTTTGCGGCTGAATAGAACATGAGACATCACATTTCGACCAATCTCCTGCAATTTCGTATGTGTTGCTAAATATGTGTGAGACCTCGATCTGTCGTGGTGGAATACAATTCCTTTGCGATTTGCCAAATCTAGCCTTTTCTCTTAGATTGCTTCTTCCACTTTCAGAAGTTGTTCGCTAACATCTGAGTTGATCTTTTGGTTCCTTGAAAGTAGCTCTGTTGCAACTCAACCGTTGTTGCGATCAGATGTTGCTGTGTGACGTCATTAAGAACTGTGAACTCATCGGCTGAGATCGCTCGAGAACTCCGAAGAGAGAAGTAGTACATTGTGTCGTGCCTGGATTCTAAACCTTTGATCTGTAAATATATACTATGTCGATAGCGTATTAAAATGTGTTTGTGCAAGATGCGTTGATCATTGTGGATTAATTAATCTCGAAAGATTACAGATATAGAGATTTTCTTGCAATTTAGCTTTCGACACTGTTCGTGATGACTCATCATGCTTGGACCATGATCTTTTTCTATTAATGGTATTATAGGCGATCCATTTTTCATCACCAGTGATAATTTGTTTCAAAAAAGAATGGATTTCATTACTTACGAAATGCATATCAGAAATAGTGATTCGCGAATTTCTTTCAATTCAAGCGAAACCAATATATCTAGGTTCTTAAAAGTGGTAAGACATTTTACGTGATTTTCAATTGTTATGTGTGGCACACTTAAACCCTTTACAATATCTCGTGGAGTTATATGACAATTCGATTTATTTACGCCTTCAAATTTGTCATCATCAACTTCAGAAGGTCGACCAGAAGTGTGTCAACTTCAAGTGAAAAATCTCCAGAACGAAATCTTTTAAACCAATTCTGATATATGCCGTCTGTTAATCAATGAACTTCATCTATCCCTTTGATAGCCTCAACCGCGTTCTTGCTTTTAGGAAAATAAAAAAGTAAAATATATCGAAAATTTTTATTCTTGCCCCTCATGTTAATACTGGCCGTAAATTAACAGTTGTAAACAAAAATACACGGAATTTGTTTCTATAGCAACTTAAAAGTATCTTCTGCCAAACCTCAAAAGAAAAAAAAATATGAGATTGACAGAGGAATAATAAAACGAACGTAACGCTATCTATTTGAGCCAACCAAAATTAGTTTCTTCCCAACCCAATATAAAGTTTTGGTTTGGTTTGGTTTATGGGATTACAACAAATACTGGAAGGCTATCTGCTTAAGGGAAGGGATGTCTCATCGTGAAGGAGTTTCTAAAGGAAAGTGGCTCCTATAAGCGTTACACATGGAGGAAAACGACAGAAACGCCCATACAACCAGACCTTTCGCAGGATTCGAACCTCGGATCGAACTACTAACAGTGTTCAGCGACTTTACTGCTTAGCTGCTGTTCAGCCTCGTCCCCAATATAAAGGAACTGGGTAATTAAACATAAATCGTTATATGTTACGCCGCATTCAAGAAATACATAATATATTTTATTCAAAGGAAATTCGTCCTAATATAAGTAAACGAAATTTTTGGATTTTATGAAATTACTTTTTTTAATCAGAAGAAAATTAAGCATTTTGTAAATTTTTATGATTGTCAGATTTTTCACGAGCAAGGTAAACATAGCATGCAAAGAAAAAGAAATAGCATAATTTTATGATAAGTTCCATTTAATAATGTTCTTAGTTAGAAATATTTCCTATAAAAAGCGTCCTTTCTTTGGAAATTGTCCTGCTGCCTTGGGAAGTAAACAATAGAGAACTTTTATTCCCCAAAGAAAGCTAAAACAAAACACTTCTCTTCTTCTGACGACGACCATTTCGTACAGCACTACGACATACTAAAGCCAGAGGTTAACCATAAATTCTGGACAATTACCGGACATCGCTCTTCAAAACTGTTAGTTACTTCGTGTAATGTTCTCTTTCAGAGATTTCCGCAAAACTGGCTACATTTATGGCCAACCATTTACTGGCATTTCTGTGAACACCAATCGCAGCACTTGAATTCTATGGGGTCCAATAGAATCGTGCCAAACTTAAAAGAGTTTAGGTGAATTTTGTTGCCTTAATCCTTTCAAATCATCGTCGTTTTCTTTTCCATTTGATTTAATACTTATTGATTCTTTTGGTGCTAAAACTCGAAATAGATTGCTTCAGAGAGTAGTAAGCTATAAACTGAAAGTGGAGTGAATCACGAATTTCCTTTTACTATATTACTGCAAATGCATTATTCATAGTTCTCATATCATCCCATATTTAAGAATTCAAATTCTGTTTCCTTTAATAGTCTTATTACCGGTGCTAGAAAATCAAAATCTTATCCTTCTGAAATCATATGTCTCTTCACCCGAATCTGCAATACGTAAAAAAAAGCTACTTGTGAAGAAGTTATAATTGTACAGTAATAAACAAAAGTAATATACAATTTTATTGGCGCGAGACGGTCTATCGGAAATTCTAAAGATATGCTGCTTTTAAATATTTTGTGATTTTGCCGTTGAATTTAGTTTTATGTGGTCTAAGCGCCAAGAACGCGATAGCCAATTATATGATATTTCTCCCGCCTTCTTCGCATGCCATCGTGGTGTAGTGATCAGCACGCTCGACGCGTAACCGAGAGGTCCGTGGTTCTATTCCCGGCGAAGGTGTTGGTCATTTTTTCATTCTTCTGCTTCCAAATAACCTAATGACCCCCCCCCCATTTAGCTTCCGAATTTGTTCTTGACGAACCGTGCTGCGAGGTAGTGATGATTTCTCGTTAACCCTCCGAACTTCAGTTCCCTCAGGCACAACCAAACCCAAGGGAGGAATTCGGATTCGTGATGGAAACAAGGAGAGTGGCAATGATGCCAGCAGAAATTTTTGACGGCAAAGGATCCGTAATGACTTCCCTAGAGCAGCTGGACTTGCTCTTCACGTTATATACTGTGAACATCCGCAGAAAAGTATCATCGTTACAACGAACTTAAAAGGTCAAGCCCTCAGCTGGTACGAAAATATTGGCAAAAGTTTGTTGGGGGATCCAGGATCTGAACGTACACTTGGGAAAATTTTACAAATTCGCTATTAAAAGCATTCCCAGTTGTGAGAGACCGACCAAAATTCGAATCGCAATTATTTAGTAAATATCAAACTAATTTTGACAAATTAACGGACTTCATCTTAAGGAAGATGCACATTGCCAAATTATTATATGGAAAAAGGCCCTTGTTTGGCTTCGCCGACTTAATTTAGATTTAGAGGCCAACTACTTAGAATCTTGATGGCTTCGGCTATATCTTCAGTTAGCTTTAGTTAAGCTTAGTTTAGTCGAATTTCACAATTATTTAAGTTCAAGCCCAAGTGGAGGCTTTGTTGTACGTTCCGAGTTAGGAACTGATTGTATTTATTCTGAGAAATAAAGGGTAGTTAACTCTTCCTAAGTCTTGCGTCTTTGTTATCACACTATCGCTATGCTAAATCTGTGTGAAGCATGTTTAGTGAATGATTTTAAGACTAATCCAGTCCTTCCTAGTGCTTTTAATTTTTTAACATAAATCTTGATTATTATTTTTGCCGATAGATGGCTTTGCCTCCTCTCGCGTGGTTCTACCCGAGGGATAAAAAGACGTTACTGAGGTTGCTTTCCCTTTCTAGATATTTTGTTCTCCTGATGAGGAGGAACCTGTAGTTGCCCTCGAAATCGATTGAGTTTTTTTAGTAAATGTACGCCAAATGCAAGGTTGTTTCCGCGAATTTGATTGTCACATTAGCGTGTTTCTCTTCTATTCATTCTACATAACCAACGCGATATTCTAAGTACCCGTGCCACAAAATATGTTGTCCGTGCAACTCTGTAATTTTTTATTTTGGTTACCATTATATTGTTATGAAAAACTCCAAACAAATTGGTAATTTTCTTAAAAATTTGCAATTGAAAATAGTTGTAAAAAATTTGTACATTTTTTGTGAGGCTTACATTGTTATTCAGATAAAGTCAAATCATCTTACGTTGTTCATATTGAAGCAAACTAGTTATCAAAAAGAAATCAGCAAATTCCGCAGAGGAAAATAAAAGGATTTCAGCGTAAAATATTTTCTTCTAAAACATTTCTCTATTTCGCAGACATATATTTATCCATATTTATCAGATTCAGTTTTCCAGATTTGAGCAAGATGATTCCGAGTTGGAAAAAAAATAGAATAAATCTTCTTCTCATAAATTGGCGATTTAAATGCATGCAGTTGAAGTCAAACTTTTCTTAAAGCCTTCGTTTTCCTCTCAGAAATTTGTAAAGAAAGTACTGTGAAAATACCACTTTAAACTTTTCAAAGTTTACAACATGAATTCTTGATTTCTCAGGGGAATCGTACTGTTAAGTAGGCTTGTTTTTCTGCATTTCATTAGCAGAAGTTTTATTTGACGCTGCGTAGTAATAAGCAAATATACTGCGTTTGTTGCTTAATAAGTCTTTAGCTTCGCAAACTAAAATGCAATCCTGTTGTTCTTTAGCAAAGAAGCTATTGAATTTAACCACTCAGATTTTCATTTCATGTTTGATTTTATTTTCGCCTCACGTTTTTTGACTTTTAACATATTATGCTTAAAGTATTGTTACGAAATCCCGAAAGAAAATTGACTGAAGAAATAAGCACGCAGCTTCTTAAAATAACACAAAGCTTTCCTTTTCGTTTTATGATTAAAATTCGCTGAATAAAAGCTGAACAGAAACAGCTCAACACGAAACTCTTGGATAGCATAGTTTTATTTAAACAATAAATGCTAGCCTATTTACGTTAGAATTACTCAGATAATTCTAAATATTCTATGATTAAATTATGTATGATTTTCTTTTATTTCACGTAAAATATGAATGTTCTTTACCCCCTTTTATTTGTAAAGACTATAGGTGTTTCTTTATATTCCTTTACTTATAAGTAATATAAATGGCTATCAAATTTCTTTCATAAAGTCCTGAAGTAAGATTCCACCTAAAACTGGGGGGAGGCGTTGAAGGATTTGTATTTTTAAATCTAGATCTCATAAGCACATCTGAGTGTCCAGCAGTGATACTGTCTCGTTTGCTTGAAAAACATCAAGAGCTACAATACCAAGGCTGATGCTTTTACTGTTAAAGCTTATTTAAGGATTAACATTTCTATGGTTCCATCTTCACAGTTTGGCAGCGCGAATTTCAATAATAAGGATTTAAAATTCCTTATTCCAGCATCTCAGATAAGAAGCTTTAAAAACAGGTTGTCCTACTATTTGCATTGAAAGACATTACTACAGTTACATATTTTATTATTGGACTAGTAACACTAGCAACAGAATATTACCCACTTGTCTGACAAAGGTCAGCACAAGCCCACGACATTCATCGTGGCAAGTAGTCATATGTGCCTGTCGTTGCCTTGAACCATAGGTGTGACAGCCCTACTCTAGTTCAGTTCCGTCCCCAATTTCGAAAGATACTTTGGTTATACTGGTATAGGTGATTATACCAGGTTTCTATTGCGCTAGGCACTACTTCCCAGTAACCTAAGATAATCCCATTATGGGCCAAATAATGAAATATTCCTCTTTGGTCTCGAAACGAGTGAACTTGAAAGTGTGGGGCAGAAGGTATGATAGCAAAAATGTCTATTGAAAATGAAAAAATTCGAGAGAGAGCACCCGGAAGACCGGTTCCAGGGTCTCTCACCCCTCTTCCCTACCACCAGTATCTCAAGAAGACTTTCACTTGGCGTCACATTTGGAGCGAACTCCATGTCGCACATGGCTGTATACATTTACAGACATCCACGTCTTCCCCGGGATTCGAATCCGGGCCCTTCAGTACGGCAGGCAGAGTCACTAACCACTATCCGTGTTGGGTGGCAAGAACATTCCTTTCGATTAGTTATGAAACCTAATTTATACCTTCCATTTCCACTCAGAAGAATGTAGAGCATGGCAGTAATTTTCTAGAGTTTCCCTCAGTTCAAATAACTAATTATTTTAATTTTTGTTATCTTTCCTGAACTCTTCCATTTCTCCTGGCATTTCCTCGCCAGGAGGCTGATTTAAAAATAAGTGAAGTGAGTATTTCAACAGGCGAATCTTGGAGTTTGTTCAGAACGTGTCTTCGCTAGCCAGCGCACGTTTCGTTTCTGACTTTACTGTTACGCGGAGTTGCTGATACGCTTTTTTGGCCGTTTGCATAATTAACACGGCCGGTAGGTTTGTCGAGTCAACCTAGTTTAGATGTAACTCGAGGTGCTAGTCCAGTACCACTTTTTTAGACTTGAATTGATTTGTGTAACAAAGCGTAAGTTTCACCGCAACTTGTCGGTGTTATTGTAAAGTACGAAGTACGCGCCTTTCTGCTCGTAGTTAGAAATAATAAAGTATTATTTTCCCCCTTCTTCTGCGCTGCTATTATTTCACACCTATGCGAGAAGTCACCAGGTTCTTTAGCATGATCTAAATAAGTGTATGTTCCCAAAGTGAGGAAGATCCTATAATTTGACTGGCAATTATTCACGCACTGTTCTGAAGCATTTTAACTGCTATTAGATATAGAGACGTAAATAAATAAAAACAATTATACGTTCGCATTATGAATACGCTATCAATGCTTTCGCTTAAATTAAATAAAAAAGCACAGGCTGAATAATGGTAGCTATGTTAATTATTTTAACACAAACTCTCATACTGTAGCATTTGACCTTACGTACTTTTGTTATACAGCATGTCTTATAACTATAGTCCGGTATATTCTAATTAAACTTAGTTAAAAAAACCCTTCTTATTTTGCCAAGGTGACGGAATTATTAAAATAATTTTTAGCGTATCATTTGGAAAATGGATGATCAGCAAGAAAAATGTTTCTCAGTTAAAGACCAAATAACTTGAAATTTAAGATTGCATTATTCTAAACAGCAATGAAGCGTAGATTGCTCTCTTTTAAATGCCTCTATCCACTAAGAAAAACTGGAAACCGAGAAAACGTTACAACATGACAAGGGAAAATGTAATTGTTTTTTTGTAATGGTATAGAACTTTAAATTAAGTATTCAAATTCACGGTGAATATGGACAGAGCCCGGAATTTTATTTGTCTTAAATTTTTAAAAGGTATGTTACGAAAATAAATTCTATTCGAAAGAAATTCCTACTTCCTTCTCAGGAAGTACACAACTTAAATACTAACAAAGTTTACAAATGGAAGTGATTATGATTTTCCTCGTGAACTTAAGTTATTCCAACTATATAATTCATTTAGGAATAATTTACCAATATTCTAAGAATGTCTGAAAGAACTCGGAACCTGTGTTCAGAACCAAAGTACAGAAGGTGGCAGCATCGTCGTTCTGTGCACTTGCCAAAAATACCAACGACGATATATCGTTGCGCTTTTGTTGGGGCCTTATTGTACTCATCACAAGAGGTCTGTGTTTCAAAATAACTTTATAAAATGTTAAAATGGTTCATATTCGATGCAACACAAGTGAAAAAATGATTATTAGATTTAACTTTTTGTTATATTTCATGCTGATTAGTGCCGCGGGTCTGTATATGTTAGAGCGATAACATAGAAACGGGACCCGGGATAGTTTCTTTGGGCCGTAATCGCAATGTTTATGATGTTTATGATAGTTATCGGAGTATTCAAGTGACATGCGTGCATCGACTGCGTCCCATTTCTATCTTATCGCTCTAACATATACAGACCCGCGGCACTAATCAGCATAAAATATAACAAAAAGTTAAATCTAATAACCATTTTTTCAATTGTGTTGCATCGCATATGAACCATTTTAACATTTTATAAAGTTATTTTGAAACACAGACCTCTTCTGATGAGTACAATAAGGCCCCAAGAAAGGCGCAACGATATATCGTCGTTGGTATTTTTGGCAAATGCACCGAATGAGGATATATCGTCGTTCGGTACTAAAAGGGATAAATAATCCCAAAACCAATGAGCCATATGTCATGATGAAGAAAGCAGCAGATAAGAAATTAACTCAGACGCTCGGGCATTCTTCGAAATTTACTTTTACAGGAAACTGTAATTTTTCGTTGCGAAAGAGCTTCTCAACTTTGATTTGCATTTTTCATTATAAAATTGAACTTATTTACAAAGGATATACATTAGATTTATATATAGCATTGTTCTAATATAGCTATTTTGACAAAAAATCGGACTTTTTCTGAAATGACGTGCCACTGCTTTTCCCATATTTCGATTCTACGACTCAAATTATGTCTAGGTATTAAATCTTGTAATTTTTGGTGAGGAAGATTTGGAGAAATTTAAAAATTTGTCTTGACACATTTTTTTTTCAATTTGTGACAAGAATAACTCACTTGGAGAACTTCTTAATTCATAGCAACCTATTTTCCTTTTCTTTTTTGCATTGTCCACGAGTGGAAAAGAAGTCATCGTTCATACCCTAAATTTTCCCATAATTTTGAGCATGACAGTGCGGAAACATTTGTTCTTGATTGTTTAAAGAATTCTGAATATCGTTGAATCAGTAAAATGCGCATAATAAAGTGCTTCTCATCTCTCTCTTTATATACAAGATTATGAACGTATACGTATGTAAATATTAAACATTCATAAAAATCGAAATACTTGGTAGAATTGAGTGCAATTTGCAGAAACGTTACTCTAGTGAAAGAAGATTTTTTTTTGGTAAGAGAAAAAATAGTTAACATTTTCGTCGATAGATGGAGCTGTACGAAAACAAATCGCACATTTCAAGAAAAGTATATTTATTTTCATGTAGGCAAATGCTTAAAAGCACATCCCTCTTACTCTACGTGTCCGCCCTCACCACAGATTGCAGTTTACGAGAGAGTTACAACATCATTAAGGATACCCGAAAGGATGCAAGAGATTTCGTGATGAATAGCGTCCTTTAACTGCGCCTAAGAAGGTGGGCTTATTAAGGTACACTGGATCTGACATTGTAGAGACACTGTAGGGACATTTGGAAGCAGGAGATGTGAAAAATGAGCAATGCTCTCGCCCGGATTCGAACCTCTGATCGCTCGCGAATACGCGACGAGTGTGCATTATTCCACGAAGGCATGCTAAGAGGGAGGAAATAACTTATATACTTCCCCTTTTAAAGGGCGTCTGGGAATTAGGCGACCCAGTCACCAAATCCTGCTGGTGGAGAATCATCATCCACCACCTTTCTTAGTTCAGGCGCCACTGTAGAGTGTTCATGATTTTTTGAAGCAGGATTCATGAAAAATGAGCAGTGCCCTCGCCGAGACTCGAACATTTCGAATACACGCCGAGCGTGCTGACCAGTACGCCACGAAGACATGCTGAGAAGGCGGGAGAAATACCTTATAACATGACCTTAAAGCCAAAAATCAAATGATGTTAAGTGCGACGAGAGGGGGAGGCACTTATTTCTACAGTGACGGTTAATTAATCGCTCTTCGATGACAGTTCCTCTGAAGAACGTTTCCACCTCGGTTGTGATATGAGAATCTGTCTCGTCTTGTATGAACATCACTGTGTCAAGGACGTTATGATCCAGTAGGTAAGGTATCACTTTCTCCTGCAGTTCCAAGTAGCGTGTTGCAATAACTGAGCAGGTCTTCCAGCCAGATTTTCACAGCTCTGTTCAAAGGAAAATGGGGCCACAATAATGGACGCAGTGAAACGACATCAAGCAGTTAAATGCGGAAGTGGACACTTCTTTGCTCAGATTCTACAGGTATGGGAGCTGACAGTTCCACGCGATTAAAAATGAGCCTTATCTGTCCAGAAGACATCCTCTAATATCGGCATTGCAATTAAAACTTTATACATGAGCAAGTAGATTTTAAAAACAGAAATGAGCTGTTAATCGTAAAACCTGCAATTTATACGACTCTGGTTTAAATATTTTTTGTTACTGAATCTGTGCTGCGCCTCTATCGACGAAAATAAAAAAAAAATTTTTCCTAACCAAAAACAGTCCACTTTCATGAGAAAAACGTTTTAGCAAACAGCGTTCGATTCTACAAATTCCTTCAATTTTTATAAATTTTTAAAATATGTATAAACTTATGAGACACACTGTATATAAATGATTTTAAAACTGTTTTGAATTGAGAATAATCTTCGTTATTTTAATAAAACGAAAAACTTATTTTTCTTTCAGATTTCTGCTGTGTTATTCTTTCACTTGGCCATTCTAATTGAAAGTGCTGTTCGACATTCTCGAGATGATTTTCCCAACACTCTTCGAAAATTCGCTTCTAGTAAGCTATGTTGTATGTAATAGATCTAAGTTTCTGCTCAATAGCTATTTAGGCCCCTTTTTAAACCATTAATTCAGCTCAATATGATTCAGTTTGCACAGAATAGGATTTGGGATTAACCTGAACACAGATCGAATTTATTAATATTATTATTATTATTAAACGCGAATAGCAAGCAGACATTCTTCCATGAACATTTGCAATTCGAGGTCTGAATTTAGATTTTTATCACGACAACACAACTAGCCCTTCAGGGTAATGATTTATCATTTGAAAGAATGTATAGTGCACAGCTGTACACGTCCAGAAACAAATAAAGGAAATGTGTGAAAAAGAGGATGATGTTAATTGTATTAAAGTAATCTATGGAAAATTGAAACACACAGAGACTGTTACCAGGAAGCAGGAAAAGGTCAATGAATTAAAATAACTACTTCTCAACGTGGATATCTAGATGGTCGGCTGAAGTGGCGTCTCAACAGGGCAGTCATGATGAATCACTTGACAATCAGAGATGATGTCACTTGGAAGTTCAGACCATATTGCTTCACTTAGATTAGAATCCTTCAGAAGTTAAATAGAAATATACACTGCAAGCTACAGAAGCAGCGACGATTTTGTTACATCCAATCAAATGGAAGTAGCAACTATGAGCTGGTGTTTGACTGCCTTCGGACAGTCTGAACTCAGTCTAGACCTGTGTCTAGACAGCTTCGACCTTTGAGATAAATGATCATTCTTCACAGGACTAGAGCCATCGTTTATTGGATGGTAGATTCAGGCTTCTAGGGACCGTACCGGTTCTGTCTTGTCTGTCCCTTGGATGTGGGGACCTTACATAGTTAGATATCGAAGGTTGCCCGGGGGTGACTCCTCTCGCTCAACACTTGGGAACGGGCGATGTGAGAGATGTGAAGTTCTCCTGGGTTGGCGAGAAGAGTGGAGCCGTCTCAGATGGTCTCTGGAGGTTGGAGTTTTCACTTTGCAAGGCTTGCTTTATGCTTGCCAGGTCTGTGAGCCCCTTCCTTTTGTTTAATGGCTTAATCAAACTTCTACACCTTTTCGTACTTGTTTGACTTGTTTCTCTAGATGTGGAGCTATACGCCTTATACATTTTAGCAGTCATACACCGTTGTGTTGAAGAGCTGTCTTGACTGATAAAAACCTGAAATCAGACCTTGAAATAGAAAAATTCACGGGGGAATATATTTCGCACTATTTGCTTATACCACTGTTGACGCTTTGCTATTATCTACATTTGAAATGCAGAGTGATCAAATTGCATTTGATAAATGTAAGTCATTTTATTTGACTTTCGATCACCTCATGATAATATAAAACAAATTGACTGATTAATTCGTGGAATGATATTACTTTTGGATCTTATCTTTGCTTCTGCCTTCAACCACTAAGAGTTCTTAACAGTAATTAAGCATTATGCTAGAGGACATTAAATTTATAAAACTAGATGTGCATTTTCTAAATGCACCACGTCCAGAGGCGAGAATCATAACATAAGTAAACTCAGTAAATAAGGATTTTTGAGAGTCGTGGATAGCAATCGTATAGCAATATAGACAAATAATGTTGCAGAAGCATTGGGCAAGAGATGGCAGCTTTCTTCCATGACAGTAGCAGGCGAAATGGATTATTAGTCAAAATACGCGAGGCTTTGAGGTAGGAGGCTTGAATGTATTAATTATAACTCTGTGTTCGGACTTTTGATGACATCAGGATGACTAGATACTCTCTGTCTATGAAAAAACCGGTCCCGCCATGGTTTCTGGTGGGTGGCGGTGGCTATAGCAACAGAATTAGTATATTTCAAATAAGGGCGAATCAAGGATTGCCAATTCATCTTTAAATGCGACAGAATGGAAAACTGAAAAGAAAATCTTCAACACACTCCTACGGAAAATGGGTCAAGCCTCGTTTCTACAGCAACAGACAGCTGCAGACTAACTGATGAGTGCTTTTCTTATGACAGACTAAGAGTACAGTTGTGGTAGGTAAGAGTACCTACTAATGTACTCGTGCTTTACAAAAGAATGGATCTTTGAACGAAATTTCGCTGTTAAAAAGTTTATTTGATTACTGACGGGTTGTTAACATTAATAAAGTAAAATATGGAATTAACAAAACTTGTTCACATAATATTATTACGGATTTTGTACCCAGAGAGATAATTTTTGTGAAAAATATGTGAAATTGTTGTACTTTTCTGCATAATGTAACATGAAAAACTTGAGAAAAACGATGCTATGCCTGAAAAATAAAAATACAGAGACAAGTCTATTTAACATTCAGTAAATGGCTATTTCTCTAATTTGGCGAGATAGCGCCAAGCTGACAACGGTTTTGGCGATTAATGTTTCTCGCAAAATTTGGAGAGAAATCGCCAAAAGTCGCCAAACTTAATGACCATTTTCCGGCACTTGGGTCCAGTCTCTGTATAACTGCAGTGGATATCGTAACTGAGTAAATACCCAGGGTACGCTCAATGCATACAACTGCCCAGAATGTTGCTTCAACGAAGGAAGTGCTTTCTTTTGTAAAATTCTAATGGGTTTTGAATGCGAGTTATACAAAAGCAAAATAATTATTGCAACATGGATGGGAAGTAAATTCAAAAGCACAGTTGCAATTTTCTAAATTGGGAAACTAAAAACCGATTGTCAAATTTTAAAAAAACCTGATAATACGAATAAAAATATTCAGAAACCTAGACTTGTAAAATTATAAAGGTAAAATATAAGAGTTAATCCCGTCTTTAAAACAATAAATAATTTCAGTATTCAATTAACATTTATTTAGCACACCCCATACTTCAAACCAGATGTATAGACGTTATTTTAAAGCATGCTTAACGACAATGAATCTCAGTGTTAAGGAGACAATGTAGCATTTTAATACTCTATCGAGATATTGCTGCTTGTGATGAGAACTTGGCTTTCCTCTCCGTAGACTGGCGCCTAGGCAGATGCCTTTGTCGCCTATGGCTGAAGCCAGGCCTGAGTGTAAGAATGATTTCGAGAAGATGAAAATCGGCGTCACAAGTATACCGAACGGGATATTAATATTGAAGCGGCATTTTATAGTAAAGGCGTATCATTTTTCAAACTGTTGCCACCAAATATTATCGCCCTGTATTATATTTAAAGAAATTAAATAATGAAGAATCTGTATAAATATACGTCTGTTTTTCGCATACTGAAAAAACAACGGTATCTAAAGCCATCAAATTTTGAATTTCGTTATTCTCCACCAGAACTTGAGCAGCCGGAAGTCCAAATTTTAAATTTTTAATTTGTTTTATTACCTACTAGCCGCTGCGCGGCCAGCCTTCGTCTGGCTTTTAAGTGTACGGGAAAAATGCCTAAAGAGAACACCAAATATTAAATTTGAAAACTGCACAGAATTTTACTCTGCAGAACAATTTTATCGAAAAAGAAACAAACAACAACGGAAAAAAATTCAGTTAAAAATGCATTACATATAAAAAGCATACAATGAAATAAGCAATATCCCTTAATACAAATATTAATTATCTTAATAAATAAATTAACCAACTTTCTGCTGCCTTCTCTAGACAAACGCAAAGTATCCAAGAGAAACATTAAATTTAAAAACTGCCATCGTAACTGAGTAACTGTAATAGGTTCCTATATCTGCTGTACCCACATATGCCATTCCAGTAATTTCGAGAAGCAGAAAGTACCAGGAATTTCTTAGCGGCCGGGAGAAAACTATATAAGCCCGAAGAGCGCATCAGTTTCTCAGCTATTGTTAGTTCAGAGTTAAGTATTTTGTTAAGTAATATTGTTATTTCAGGGTTCAGAGTTTGAGATATCTCCCTGTTAGCTTCGCCTTTTAGATGCGCCTTCCACTGCGTTGTGTCTAACGCTCTTAGTAGTTTGAAGTGCAATTACTGATTGTACTGTCTGATGTTGTGAAAAGCTCTACTGGTTTTTTATATGAAGTTCCAGAACTGTTAAGTGTTTCTTTTTGTAAAATAAATTTTACCAAATTATCATCAACTCTGTGCGCACTCAATCAATTACGAATTCGTACGCAAGAAAGAATATTATTTAATGCAATGTAGATACAATATTTATTATCATGTCTGTTAAAAGATTCCTTTTCTAAATCCATGAATGCTATATGAATACAAAATTAAGCCAAGTAAAATGTATATTTTTCAAAGGAATTTAAATATTTGGGATAATTTCTACTGTGAAAGACGGCTCTAGAAATAATGATTAATTCATTTTAAAGAATATAGTTTTCTTTTGTTTACAAAGCGGTGTATATTTATCGGTTAACTGCGTCTATGGTTTTATATTCTTCGAGATTGTTAGAGCTGTTCTTATGCCATTTATCACTGCTTAGAATTAATTTTGGTTAAATCCTGACTTTTAATTTTCTAGTTCTAGCGTAGCTCAAATAAATCAGTTGGATTTATTTCCTTCTTAGTTTATTTAGAATAAAGCTTTTCTAATAAAGTACTTTCCGATTATATCACGAATCGATTTTCAGCAGCTTCGAATATTACGTTGGTGTTGCTTAAACTCATACGAGTTTCGCCCAAAATGGCGCAACCGAAAAGAAAACAAATACGAATACCATTAAAAAAAGTTTTAGTCTAATGAAATCCAAAAGAAAAGGGGAAAGAAAAAAATGCCGAGAGAAAGGAAAGGTGCTGTTGCGTTCTGCACGGTTTCCTTGAATTTAGAGTGATTGACGATAACAGTTGATGAAGAATAAAAACACAATTTTTTAGCCAGTATTACTCAGGCAAAAATATGTATTGTTAAGAAGGAAAATTTCGCAGCAGCAGAAGTGGCTCCCTTGGAACGAAGAGGGAAACACTGCGCATGCGTGAAATATCTGTCGCCAAAAAGCGCCAAAGCTCGAAGCTGATGTCGAAGTTCGAACAAGTTCGACGATCACGTTTATCAAGTGTTTAAAGCTGTGTGACTCCATTTTTTCCCTCCATATTGACGGATATAAAATCACATCAAACTGCGATATGTATAATGCAAGTTCAACAGCCAGTGAAAGTGAAACTTAGCCTAATATTTCATCATTTCCCAGGTTAAAGAACGATTCAACTTAACCCGTGTTCCTCCATTTCCTATACACGTTGCGGAGGAGGAAGATTTCGGCCAGGTCAGGTACATCACAGAAGGGAAAATCTCACCAACAAATTCCGTCGCCAAATACCTTGGCGAATGTTCCCTTTTCTCTCTAGCTGCGTAGAAGACAAACTGGTTTGCATTACGTCTATGGAGCCTTCCCTTCTTTACGTAGACGTTCTTTAACTCAGGACAGCTCAAAAACCACGCTTACAGTTGTCGAAAAACTACGATAAACAATTGCCGAAACAATCAGCTGTGAGCCTTCAGGCTATCACGTTGAAGACAGCTTCATGGCAAAGCGCTAGAGTACGGCTCTCGCCTTGGTTCGGCCTTTCTCGGAACTGAACGTACTCTCGATAATCTTCACGCTACAACTCGTGATGCACTCAACGATACACTAGATAGCCTCAACGATGCACACTCTCGATGCACTAACTCGCGATATAGTCGACGACCGACTTGACTCTAGACTCGATAGCCTCAACGACGCACTTCACGATCCTCTGACGAGACACTAAACTAACAATCAATACCTACGTCGCATACAGGCAGGGTTTATATAGCTTTTGCGCTGTTTGGAGAACATACTGGGCCAAACCGGTAAGAATTCTTTCTAGAATGTTCTCTCTCCATCCATGGCATATCACCGATCTTGTCGCCAAATGGGCGATTCCACTCTAAATATGGCAATCCTGCCTTCCCTTGGAATTTTCTGGCAACCCTAAATCCGCCCAGCTGGGAAGCTATCTCACCGCGGTTGAGTATTTCGTAACAGCACTTCCACACTAACGAGTATTAGAAAACAGGAACAACAAATTAAGCGCATTTAAGGTTCTAAATGTAAACTTGAAATAAAAAACGAAAATTAGAGGCTGTTAAAAAGTTGATTTTACAGTAGAACATCAACTGCCCAAAGAGAAAGAAAAACAGCTGAAATGTTTGTAAATTCCTAATCTGGAACTCTGATTGGTTTTCAGTCCCACCAGCAGACGAACGCTTACAGTCGCTGAACAGTGGTAATTCCAACATGGTTTCGATTCCAGGCGAACGAGCTGGCTGCATGAACGTTTTCGTGGTTTTCCCCATGCGTAACTAGTATACGAGAAAAAAATTCCTCCGTGAAGGAATTTCTCCCCTTAGGCAGACAGCCCTAGACTACTTTGCAATAATCAGCTAAACCAAAATATACTTGATTGATTTTCACTTATTTTTTACTTATATTCACTGAGATTAGGTGGCAACAATAAGATTATAACTTTACATACATACTTAAATGAAAGGAATACTTCTTTGACTGCTAAATTTTTAGCTTTTGAATTATTTGTGTTAATCTGTATTTTAACCTATTTAAAGTTTAGATAATATTAATATCTGATGAATTTTTTATAACTTCTTGTCCTCAGAATTTATGTAAATTTTATTTATAAAATCTAACTTGAAATTTAGAAATGATATGAGGTCTAATCATTTCCTCCAAAAGAAAATTCTGGAATTTAAAAACTAAGCAGTTAAAATTGCATGTTAAATAAGGAACACATCTAGATTACGAGTAATAATAAGGAGAAAATGAAAAGGTAAAATATAACATACAGCACTTAAATAAAATTTAGATGTATGTGTTCTGATATGTTCAGAAAATTCGTATGTGAAGAACATTGCAAAATTCTTTACTTAGAGGCTATTTAAATACATTAAAAAAACTTACATATTTGCAACTATAAATGGCAATGATTATACCCATACAGATCATTGATGGCTCAAAACAGAATAGCGTTAAATGTAACTTTAAAAATCATGCATATCTAAAAAGAGTTTATTTCGTACAGCCATAAATAGACGTGATCATATGTATGTACTGTATTTAGCACATTTGTGTTGGGTTTATTACTTCCTGTTTATATAATTTGTAGACAGAAATCCATGAAAACGTTTCAGATGTTTTAAGATAAAATATACGAGGGTATTACCTATTCAACCTATGTAAATATTTGATATTTTCATTAGTAAACATTCAATTTCTTTGAAGCGCAGCTTTTCTTTTTGTATTATTCCATACCAGATTATATCAGGAGCACAAAGTACGTTACATAAAAGTAAGTGAAGAGTAGTTTTTATTTTAATTTAAGATATGGATCAGAGTACGAAATTTTTCTTCGGAACTATCAAATCATATCCGAAGCATTACCACTTAAAGCATATTTTAAGAATTTCTGCCCATCTTAGAATTCTTTTTAAACTCATTTACAGGCCACTTAACATCCATACACTAGTCAATAAACAAAAGTAAGAACTTCCTACTCTAATTTATTCATAAAGGATACGGATAAAAATTCCTCGTATAAACAAAGATTTAGATATTATTCAACCCTAAGCTGAAGATTTCGGGAAGAAAAAAAAAGAAATACGATTTTTCAAAAATAAACGACAGCCCTTATCTGTTCAAACTCATTAAATTTAATTAAAGTCTAGCGGAGTGAAGGCTTTTTCTGCTCGAAGAAATATCGCTGTAGGATCTTGAGAGCAGCGTGTGTGCAGTAAATAAAATTCTGAATTGTTGTGAGATTAAGATCTAGCGCTAATTATTTGGCAGATACTCTTTTTACGCTTAATTAGGTATGAACAAATATCAAGGGTACGTTAAAAGAAAAGGGATTTTGTCTAAAAAATTTCATTCTTCGAAGCTTCGAAGTTTTGCCCCTTAAAAATGGAGCCAGCATGCGATAGACAGTTCATAGTTTAAGAATATGTTCACTTTTAATTAATGTATAGCAATGAAGCATACATGATGTTGAGAAATAAATAATTTTGGATAAATATGATCTTGCGCAATGAGTTTCGTTTTTAAGATTCATAAATTATAAGTTCGCATATATGATAATCATTTCGTATTTATATTCGACAGTGGAGACTTCATACCTTGCTACCATTGATTGGGGTTGGTGCATAAACCTTCAGCCACTGTGGGCTTACACTGTGGGCTATCTAATTCCAGATGTATTTCTAAGCATACCTGCAAAAATTTAGAGCTTTTTATTCAAAATTTCCGAAGATATACGTGAATTTATATATTGGCGAGTTTTGAAATTTGGGATATTAGTTGAAAGCGATAATAACGAAAATTTGGTTTACACACTTAGTTAAAATTATTTGAAAGTAGGAACGATGTGACTTTTTTTCCGGTCCTGCACCATGGAAGGAAAAGGAAAATAGGTTGCCATATATTAAGAAGTTCGCCAAGTGAATTATTCTTGACTCAAACTGAAAAAAAAAATGCTCCAAGATAAGTTTTTGAATTCTGTCTCCGGATGTGTTTCTAGACAAGCGGCGATGTGTGAAGAATAAGTTCAGCGTTAAGGTAGGTGACGGAGGATGCTCGGTATCTAATATAGGTAAGCAGGCGTGCGTCCTCCCCTGTCTAGAAGCAGCAACTCCCTGGAGCTCCAACAGGCTACACCGGGGGTTTATTATGTTTTAAAACATAGGGTTTGCAATGTTGTAGAGGGGCGATTTCAGCTTTACTAAGTAATAGAATTACATAATGTTTTGACCGTACACCGTGCAGAAAAAAAAGGGGGACAGTTATATATCTCCTGTTCTACTGTTCTGATTGACGAAATTCAAATTGCATTTTTCGTGTCTCGGAAGCGCGTCTTAGGATATGTTTTAGTTCCATATAGAGGTTTATTCAAATATAGGTATTTTGACACAAAATCGGATTTTTTCTGAAATGACATGCACATTTTTTTTTCATATTTCGATTCCATGACTCAAATTATACCAAACTCCCAAATTTTGTAAAAATCGCACCGGGACTCGAACCATGGGCCTCTCGAATACGCGCCGTGCTTGCTGATCACTACACCACGAAGGCATGCCAAGAAGACGGGAGAAATATCTTATATACTCCCCCCTTTTAAAGGTCGACTGGGGATTAGGGGCCACACTCTAAATTATGGTTGTGGAGAATCATCATCCACCAACTTTTAAATCGGGCGCCACTGTAGAAGCATTAGATTATTTCAAAGCAGGAAACTGAAGAAATGAGCAATGCTCTGACCAGGACTCTAACCACGGACCTCTCGAATACGCTCGGAGCATTTTGGCCACTACACCACAAAGGCATGCCAAGAAGGCAGGAGAAATATCTTATAAACGTATCTGCGGTATACGTTGTGCTTTTTGATCAAGCTATTTGAATAGCCAGCGGCTCTTTTGACTAAACAGATAATATCTCCAAAATTACGCAAGTGACCAAGATATTTTTTTTGATGCACGAAATTTTTTTCGCAGACTGAAGCTTTAACTTTATGATATATAGAGCAGCATTGTTAAAATATTCAGAAAAAGGTGGTCATCGCATTATAAGCACAATCTACACCCGCCAATATCCACTGCATAAGAAAATGGTTTAAGTGAAAATTTTTTCTCATTCATACTTAAGAAACGTTTTCTTTTCCATTAAAACAGAAGTAAAACTTTAAAACAATTTTGAAATGTTTCATCAAGATAAATATTCTTAAGTATTTTCAAAATAGAATACTCGAACCGAAATATGCAGTCTTGTGAAAAAAACATCTCAACTACACAGTTTACACCATACTTAAATGCTTTATTTTAATAACTGAACACGCTTCACATTATGATTATAACTGGGTTCTTTTGTTTTTCATAAAAATGCATTAAAGTTATAATAGAATTAAATGACACATAACTTAAGCTATGGAAAAATCTCTTTCAGTTATACGACTCTATCGATCGAGACGCTTAAGTAAATTATTCACTGTTCAAACAAAGACATCTCAACTCAAACTTCATGTAATGATAAGCAAACAATTAGTACACTCGCATTAAAACTGCAAGCTCTATTATCACTTTGCTTCGTTCTGCTGTACAAATTTAACTAAACTGTGATAAAACAATTTTTAAATATCTACCTTCAAAACACCTTTTGTAGATACTTTACTTCTCGTTCAATTTAAACCTAATAAATAGGATAAAATTAAGGAATAATAAAACAGCAGGTTTTCACGAATGATTGCAGTCTCTTTATCAATTAAATATTTTTCATACGTCAACACATTATTAATAATGCTTAGAACTCTAAACTTTCTGTCACTAATAGAAAACATCTGATGTGCACACCACATGACTTCCTTGTACGGAATATTAAATTATAAGCATTTTTTGCCACATTTCGTTTAAACTTATTTCCTCGAATTTTATTAAATATCTTATTCATTATTATTATTATGTTATTAATTCAGTTCTCACTTCACGACAAATCAAAAATATATAAAATCTCAAAATATCTTTATTAAAAATTGAAATTGAAAAAACATAGAAAAATATAAAACATAAATGCAATTAAAACAATTTAATGACCAACATTTACAATTAAAATTAAACTTTCTACGCAAAAACAAACAATTCGGCCAGCGTGTAAGAAGGCAGACTTTACGGTGCAAAAACGGAAAGTTTAATTTTGGTGCCACTAGGCAAAAAGCCACTGACGGCGTAGAAACTGAATTCGTTGTGGACGCTATGCTGAGTCAATATATGGGATTATTTAATGACATAAATGATAATTACAGAATGGTTTAAGCATGATTTAATTTGCAATGATAAAATAAGACGTTATCTTTGGTGTTCCGAAATTTCTCTAGATTGGCAACAAATTGACTCTTTGGCTAAGTTTCAAACGTAAACAAATATGGCCGCTATGACCAAAGTAGTTAGGCTTAGACGCAATCAATAACTTTTAAATTGTTGATAATTTTATAAATCTTGATGTCCGCCGAAAACATCGCGGCAAAAATTTCAAATTTAAAAATATAGAAAACTATAAAACATAAATGCAATTAAAACAATTTAAAGACCTACGATTTCTAGCGCGGACGAAAACGTCGCGGAGAAAACAACGCGAGGCGAAATAGTCGTGGAAGTAAACATCGTCGGAGAAAATAAAGCAAAGAGAAAATATCGCAATTCTAAAACATCGTGATACAAAATATCGCCGTCGAAAATAAAGCGGTTAAAAAACTTCGCAGTTTAAAAACATCGTCGTCGAAAATGTCGTGGTAAAAAATAAAGTACCTACAAATCATCGCATGCCGATAACATGGATTATATGCGTTATTCAGGCTTTAATATCTGTAAAAGGAAGCTCGCATAATGAATTGTGAGCGCAAGAGGGAAAGAAAGATAATTTGTACTTTAATATTTTTTATTAACTAATAAATATTTGGTGAAAATGTAAAATGGAAACTTAAGCATAGGAAATTAATGCAACTTATGGCACTTAATAGAATTTTAAACTGACATAATTAACTAACATAGATCATTAATAAATTACTTTTTTTAATAAAGTTTTACTGGTAATTTTTCATGAAAAGTATAATCTAAAAAAAGAATAGAAAAAGGAAGATAAGTAACTGCATGAACTTATCTATAAAAAATTGCTAAGTTAATTATGAGATTATTTTCTTCACTTTTGTTAATCTGATACTCTTATAGTGAAAATTATTTCTTGTTTTGTTTAAAATTCTTGTTTTTTAAAATTTCTTGTTCTGTTTTTCAAAAATTTATTACTTAATAAAAAATATGAAAATAAAAATTCTTCTTCTTTCCATCTTGCTCTCACAAGCGCATACCCATTTACAGTTATTAAAGCCTGAAAAACGCATGTCTGCGATGTTATCGTCATGCGATGATTTGCAGGTACTTCATTTTTTACCATGATATTTTTGACGACGATTTTTTTAAACTGCGAAGTTTTTGAACCGCTTTATTTTCGACGACTATATTTTGTACCACGATGTTTTAGAACTCCGATGTTTTCTCTCTGCTTTATTTTCTTGCACGATGCTTTGTATCACGACATTTTCAGCTTGCGTTGTTTCCTCCGCGACGCTTTCGTCAGCGATGTTTTCGGCTGTAACCACAAAACTTGCACACAGATTAACTAAAGGCATAAAAACCTCCTAAGAACAACATAATTCAATCAATTCCAAAGCAAAATGCACAATTTACAAACATATAAGTATATAAAAACTGAGGTCACGAGGCCGAGTAACAAAGTGGGTGTATATATCTTTATATATTATATATATACTTTTGGTGCGGCAGATTTCAACCAAAAACAGAGGGGCACAGCTACATGTTATAGTAGTCCTATGTACAAAACTTCAACGTTCTCCGACTACTTGGTTTTGAGTTATGCGAGATACATACATAGATACGTACATACAGACGTCACAAAAAAAAAATCTGTTCTGAATCCATTTTAAATTTTGTGTTTTGTGTAAAAAAACCCTTTATTCTGTCCTTACGTACCGGTGTCATGCAGAAACATCGTTAAATTGCACCCGATAACGGTCAAAATGGATATTTTCGTTGAAATATGTACCCGGAATTTTTCGAGATTACAATACTTCCTTTATTTCGAGAAATAAAGTAAAAATAATAAACATAGTACTAGAAAAAGTACATTACTTCATTCCTGGCATTTTCCAATTTAGTATTAACTGCTACGTACATTTTTCATTTTTCAGCACCAATGAGAAATTAGTCTCAAAATGGCATTTTGTATTGAATCACAGTGAACGGCGTATCACTTTTCAAATATTTGCCACCAAATATTATCTCCCTCTATTATACTTAAATAAATTAAATAATGAAGAATCTGCATGAACGTATGCATGTTTCTCGCATTGTTAACAAATAACGGCACTTAGAGCCATCAAAATTTAAATAACGTTTTTCTCCGCCTGAACATATGCACCTGGAAGTTTAAATTGTAAATTTCGAATCTGTTTGATTAGCTATTTCCCATTTTATAAAACTTTAACGAAATTTTGGTTACCAAACTCGACGATTCGAAAGCGAGAACTGTATGGAAAAACATATTTATCTCCAGCGCACGAGACTGCCTATCGGAAATTGTAAAGATATGTTGTTTTTAAATACTTTGTGATTTTGCTGTTGAATCGAATTTGTGTGGCAACAGCGCCAAGAACGTGGTTTCTAATAAATAAAATAAACACACTAAACGTTAAAAATAAAAAGACAAAAAAGTTTTAAAAAGCCATCTCAGTACGAAACCTCAAAGCTGATTACGATGAAATGAGAAAAGATTGGGAAAAAAAGGAAAAATATATGTCTAGGCTTAACGCTTCATCGAGAATTTTAGATGTATACTGCTATACTGCTTTTAAAATTTTTGTAATTTTGCTGTTGAATTGTATGGGCAAGTACGAAGAAAATGATGCTTAGTAATAAGCTAAAAAGACAAAAAAAATGTTAGTAGATGTGAATGATGACAGAAAACATGTAGACTGCAAGTTCGGTGAGAATGTAAAAATCCTCAACAAAATCTTTTGGGCAACCGTTAAAATCTGAAACCTTTCAGACTTTTATTGTTTTTATTGTTATTACTAACGTTATCAGGACTATTTCTGTGTAGATTCTAGTTGATTTCGGAAACATAACTATAGCCCTGAGTAGGAACAGAGAGCTTACTAAAAGCTATGTTCTCGCGCGTGTAGAAGATAAAACAAAAATAAAGAGAGTGCAAATTACCCTTTTTGGCTTGTCGATTTTACATACGTTCCCGTACTTCGGAATACAAAGACCAACCACTTGTGGTCTGAACGTAAAATAATATAAGACTACTAACTAACTAAAATTTAAATAACAGCTAAACTTTAAATATCTTACACAGATGACTAGCACTAAGACTAGCCTTTTAAATTACTACGTTTGTAGTACGCAAACTGCGGAAAACTGCATTACGTCTGTAGCACTCATTATTTTATCTAACCAAGTTATTTTTAATTTGAACTTTCCTATCGATATCTCGAAGTTTCAGTTGCTGCCCGAATTTAGCGCGAGCGAGATATTTATGCAAATCACAGATATCTGATAGCAGTTTAAAAGGCAGGGGTTAAAGAGGAAAAGAGACAGAGTCTTGGATTTATCGCCGTAAGGCTGTGCGCGCAAATATTTCCTCTGTCTAGCGAAAGTTCGCCTTCATAAGAAATTGCATTTACTAGTTCTTACTCATGAAATTCGCATTATTGCATTTCACTGAGAGTTAGTCTTCACTCGCCGTCCTACTTAAAGTTAAACTTAGGAAATTGAATTGTTAACACGCTTTATTTTATATTATTTTAGTTCAGCCCAAGTAGTGGCTTACTCTCAAGTCGGAGAGTTGCGATTATTTGAATTAAAGGGTCCTTTAAACCCTCCTTCTGACTTGTACTTCTTCAACATTAAAGGACATAGCCTAGATTTGCTCACTGTCCTCCACATAGGATATTCACAGCGTATGTTTAGCAAGAAGATTAAGAGATCACAGTTGAAACCTTATACGTCTTTCACTTTCAAGAGGGTTAACCTCTGGCCTTCAAGGCTGACAGTAACTGATAGCAAACTCGCGAGAAGACTCGTAGCAAGAGAACCC
>KK122179.1:95856-108111 GCA_000611955.2 Stegodyphus mimosarum
GGAAAGACATTTAACAAAACTTTGGAACCTGAGATATAAAACGAAAAGAAAATTCGAAAGAAAGATTGGCACATACTGTGATGTTATATATGGGTGCAGAAAGAAAGCTCAGTGAAAATGACTTGGAAGATGATATAGTATAAATATTTAATACAACAACAACATGACACAACCAATATCGCATGACACAAAAATGGTATCAAAACATATAAATGCATTGAAATTAGGCACAGTTTCAAATAAAAATGGCAAGTCGCTATAGATTTAAATATTATTTGATCAAAATTAAAAAAAATAACATGGAGAATGAAAAACAAAATTACCATAGCCACGAAGAGACTACTGTAGATTACAATCTGGACTCTTAATTTCCTTAATATTATTCCGTAACAATATAAACACGAGTTTAGAAATTTGAAAATCAAGATTAAAAATTATCGATGTTGCATAATAGGCTGCAAAATTAATTAAATAATCAAGAAATAATAATTAAATCAAAAGTGGTAATTAACAGTCTAACAGGGAGAGCATACATAAAAATAGAAACAAAAACTAAATAACTCAAGACAACAGAAAGAAATAAAGATTTAGTCTAATTTACAGTTAGATGAGCTGCTCAGACGGTATAGTGGCTAGGGGAGCTCACAGTGGTACCGAAGGGACGAGTTCGAATCCTAGAAAAGGCATGGATGTTTGTAAATGTATGGTATCTTTTCGGTATAGTGTACTCTAAATGTAAGGTCGGACGAAAGTCCTCTACAATGGTTAATGGTAGGGGATAAGGAGTGGGAGACTCTCGGCTCCGTACCCCTGGGGCGCTCTCCTTCAAAACTGGGGGCAGAACAAAGCAAAGTCGTACCTGTGTGGTTCTAAAAGCTCTTGCCAACAACAGGCGCAATCCTGCTCTCCTTGCCACGAAGAATTTTGTGGGTTTGTTCTGATGTTACTCTCAAAGAAGTGAGAGAAGTCACAACACAACAACGTGACACAGTTAGAAAATTAAAAGAAATTTTAGAATCAAAATTTAAAATAGAAAGTTATACACCCTGCAATGACATATCTGAGAATTAAAATATGTAAGTAATAACGCCAACTAAGTGAATATGGAAATTTATCTGTTAAAATAAACAAGAGATTAGAAATTTCGGAATTAAGATTATAGATTATTAAAGTTGAGCGAAATGACGTGAAATTAATTAATAATCAAAATATAATAGTTAAACCAAAACTGGTGGTTTACAGTCTAACAAGAAAAACATACGTCAAAAGTGAAATAAAAACAAAACAGCTCAATAACATAAAAGTAAATAAGAAGCTAGCCTACTTTTCCCAACCAACCAATTTCGATTGAATTATATACACTGGTTGGACAAAAATATGGAAACACCTTTAAAAAAACATGTTTCTTTGATTAATATGGTGTAGGAAACCCGTTGGCATCCAAAACAGCTTGCAGTCTTCTCGGAATGGATAAATACAGTTCCTGTATGTTTCCCAAGGGAATATTATACCCTTCTTCCTGCAAAACGGTGGCAAGTTCAGATAACGATGTTGACGGTGGGTAACGAGAACGCACTTTCCGTTCCAATGTAGACCAGAAAGGTTCGATAATATTCAGGTCTGGTGACTGTGGTGGCCAGGGGAGATGGGACAACTCATCCTCGTGCTCTGAAAAGCAGTCCTGGACAATGTGAGCTGTGTAAACAGGGTCTTTGTTGTCTTGGAAGACACCATCACCATCGGGGAACAAAGTTTGTACCATGGGATGAACTTGATCGGCCAAAATGTTCACATAAGTCTTGGCAGTCATGTGCCCTGACACAGTTATCATGGGGCTAGAAGAAAACCACGATATGGCTGCCCAAACCGTAACAGAACCCCCGCCATGTTTCACTCTTGGCAACAAGCAGTCTGTATTATAGGCTTGAGATGGCGTTCTCCAGACGTAAATTCGGCCAGAAGTGGGAAACAATGTGAAAGAAGACTCGTCAGACCATATTACTCGCTTCCACTGCTCTATAGTCCAGGCTTTATGACTTAAACACCAACTTTTCCTGTTACGGGCATTAGCATCACTGATGAGTGGCTTCTCAATTGCAGCACGGCCAGCAATTCCCTGTTTATGAAGCTCCCTTCTATTTGGTACTCACAGGGTTCGGTAACACAACATTCATTTCAGCAGTAACTTTTGCAGCTGTGGTCTTCTTATTTTTCGTCACAATTGCCCTTAATGATCGTCTGTCACGATCACTCAGGACACACTTTCGTCCGCGTTGTGATTTAGCAGATGATGTTTTTCCGCTTTTCAAATATGCGGAATAAATCCTCTTGAAACACTGAACACCTCGGCTACCTTGTTTACGGAAGCACCTACCATACGTGCTCCAACAATTTGCCCACGTTCGAAGTCTGTTAACTCTTACATAATGCAATGACAACCTCACATAACAGTACTCCGACAACAACTGAACTGTTTAGCACATTTACGAAGTTGTATAGGTGGCATCAGTAATCAAAAACGCCAGCGCCACCTACATATTTCATTAAAATCAATCTTTCCTTTCAAACATACATTTCACAAGATGTTTCCATATTTTTGTCCAACCCCTGTATATTGCAGTCAAGTTAAAATAATACAAAAACATTACATTGGTTTCACTTCATTTCGGCGTTTCCAGGTGGTTATTCATAGAATAAATATATCTATATATACTTTTGTATTGTGTTTCATGTTTAGTTCTGTTTCACTCAGCCAATATTACGTGAAACCCTTTTCATGAATCGCATGAGGGTAAGCCAAACATTCTTTTTTGTGCTTTGGCCCGCTAACTTCAGGAAATATATTCAAGTCTTAAAAATTCTTTTTTGTATTCAAAATTATTTCTTCTGTATTCAAGTGTTTTCGTTTTAATAATAATGATGTTTGGAAAAGGCTCACCTTTGTGTTTTATATCGGGAGAATCCAAATAAAGATATTTATTTGAGTATGTGTGGCATCAGTAATTTCGCGTTCGGTTACTTGTCAGAAAATTAAAATAAAGTTCTCGGTACTTACAGTCTTCGCTTGCGATTTAATAAATGAATTTTCAACGTTATAAATTTCTGAATTCCATTATTATCCATTATCATTAAGGTTTTATAAGGTATTTTCTCCCTCTTTTCTACTTGCCTTCGTGGTGTAACGGTTAGCACACTCGTCACGTATCGGGTGGTCCAGGTTCGAGTCCCGGCGAGGCATTGCTCATTTTTCATATCTTTTGTTTCAAAATAACCTAATGACTCTACAGCTATACTAATCCTTAAAGTTTTTACGAAGGTTTAAAGATATGTATCTCAGTTTATTGACAGAATTAATTCATTCATGCCCACTAATGTAATAGTACAAGTGTTAGCAAATATAGCTAACAAATGAGAGACGCATAATTAGAAGCCCAGTAAAGACGTAGTTGATTTTATCTAATTTACTCTTAAATGGTTCATAGTTCCTAAAATAGCGTTTAACATAAAAATATGACGAACAGCGGCTTGTCGCCATATGGATTTAATCACCTGTCTTTTCCCATTGATGTGTAAAGAATTATGAAATTTCTCCATGCGTTCTGTAAGTCGTTAGCATATCTAAATCGGATATCAAATTTTAATCAGTGAATCCTATTCCTGCAAAGAAAATCAGGATAGTCAAGACAAATACATGTAGGAAATTTATTAGTCTGATTTTAAAAGGTATTGCATTGCTAGAATTTTAAATAATTCCATTATAGTGAAGACTTATTATATCAGTGTGTCATTAGAAATTATAACAAAAATGTTCATTTTCATTTTCCTTCATAGTGGCATTATACGATAGTGAAAGAATTGAATATTAAAAGCAACAATTGTTAAAATGAAAGTAGTACTCATAATTTCATATAACCATTATATAAGCTTTTCATATTTCAGTGGTTTCATTTTAACTCTATGACATCTTCAATGATGAAATTCTTTAAGTTAATATTATATACTGTCTATACACCTAAAAATAAATTGTTTACATATTGTGATTCAACGAAAAACATTTTGCCGTGTTTTGGATAAATTCCAATAAAAATGTGTTCCATCTGTGAATAATATGTGCATCACTAGCACAGTGGAGTAACTGAAAGTCATAATTTCACAGCGTAGCAAGGGAAGAAATATCTGGTGTGGACACCGCATGGCTTCTTTGTACGGCTTATTAAATTATATACATTCAGGAAAATTTCAGCACAATTCTTTTGTATTTCTGAGTGGGCAGTGCTAAAAAGAAACGAATGTTGCTTTTATATTATCTAGTATGTATTCTTATTTGATATGACCTTAGGCATTTTTCTACGCAAGCTTACTAGATGGTAGAGCTGTGTTTAGCAACACATTGTTCGGATTGTTTTCGCATTCGTTAAGGTGACGTAATGGATGCAGATTGAAAGCAGAGAGTGAACATTAAGTTCTGCGCTAAGTTCGGGAACCCTCCTGGTGAAGCCTGGAACATAATTAAGCAAGCATATGCAGGCAAGGCACTTTCGAGAAGTCGTGTTTTCGAGTGGCACAAAAGGTTTCGTGAAGGCGGAGATTCAGTACAAGGGGATCCAAGAGCTGGTCGCTTGTCTCTAGCACATGCGAATCCAGACGTGGAGAGGCAGTTATTGCAAGAAGACCGTCATGTAACTCTGCGTATGATATCGGAAGAACTGAATTCTAATCGTGATGTGTGTCATCAGATTTTACGCGAAGACATAGGGAAACAGAACTTAAAGCAAGAATCGTCTCTCACTCTCTAACAGATGAACAGAAAGAGCCAAGAAGAAGAATTTCTGCTAAACTACTGGATACAGCCAGGCGTGACTCCACATTTGTGACAAAGATTACTGTGATTGTTTCTTGTTTTACTGAGTGAAAAGGTGACTGAAAGGAAAGCTTCATCAAGATTATTGCAGACATCCAACGGGCTGTGGTAAATGAGCTTGCAAGTATCGCAGTTGAAGAATTCCCTGCTTGCTTTCAAGACATCCAGAAACGTTGGCAGTTGTGTACAGAAAACCAAGGGATCTACTTTGATAGCAGATACGATCGTTATTTTGAAAATGAAATTTTCTAATTATTTACGACCTTTGATAGGAACTGGAATTTGTCCTGGGACTCTTCTGACAAAAATGTGTATTTTAAGAAAAACGTCATGCGGTTTCCACATCAGATAATTTCATTATTATGAAACCTCGTCGTTTTCCTTTAAACAGAAAATAACAGCAATATAATATGCTCTGCTGTGTAGTTTTGAATTCACTAAAATTTAATATTTTTATAATAAACGAGTATCGTAGAGAAAGTTTTATTTAAATTCGCATACTTTTTCATGTAAAAAAATCTGATGTATACACCACGTAACTTTCTTGTACGGAATATTAAATTATACGCATTTTGGATTTCATTTAAACTTATGAATTGAATTAAACTTATGAATTGAATTAAATCTACGTACTTTGCTGATAGGGCACAAACCACAATAGAATAAATGCACTCTTTTAAATTCACTATATTTGTTTACCATAGCGACTCTCTGGCGCCAGTTTCACCTAACAGCGTTACACCTCGTTCATTTTATAAACTCAGAATGCACAAAAATTATTTATATAATCTGAAGAATTACATAATCGTTCCCACATGTTCTATTCAAATACTATAATAAATCTAAAATGATGTATAAAAAAATTTTAAAAAATAAGGTACACGTTTTCACAGGTTATTCAATATTTCCCATTCAATTAATTCAGTTCTCACTTCGCGACAAGGCAAAAATACATAAAATGTCTAAATATCTATGTCATGCACATGCTCGGTAAGAGGAAGCTACCAACCAAGCCCTGATGACAGAACAGTTAAGCCAACGGCCTGCTCGTGTGAAAAAAAAAACTGTCTATCTGAAAAGCGGAGAGAAAGCAAAATCTGGCTACGAGAAGAAGAAAACGTGCTTCATGCGAGAAAGACGGAGGCTCGTGTGAAACATTTTTGAATTTATTATTTTTGTATTCCAAAGTTGGAAGTTGATGTGTTACTATTAAAAACTGAAAGGAGAAATGTAATAGTTGTGCGTTTTTAATGTAATTGTGAAAAAAAAATACTTTGTGAAAAGAATATCTATATATTTCAATAAAATATAGTTCATGTTATCGTCAAACCTGCATAAGTGTGCCAATTTTTATTTCTGCGAATAGAGTCGACGAATAACATTCATAAGTGGGTGAAAACGAACCCGAAGAGATGAATTGGTCAAGGATCATGACAATCTATATTGTAAATTACGAGGTAAGTCTTAATTACCCATTCCCTCGAATAAATTCCAGAATTGATTAAGCATGATTTAATTGCCAATAATAAAAAAAGGCGTTATCTTTGTTGTTGCGAAGCTTAGTTTCCCTAGATTGGCAAAAAACCCACTAATCAGGAAAGCTTCAAATGGAAACAAACATGGCTGCCATGAGAAAAATGCTTAGGCTTAGCCGTACTTAAACAATTTTTAAGTTGCTGATAATTCTACAAATCTTGTATGCAGATTTACTAAAGCATAAAAACCATAACCGGAACATAAGAGCAACTAATTCAATAATTTTTAAAGCAAAAAATGTACGTTTTGCCAACATATAATTATACAAAACTGAGCTCGCTGAACCAAATAACACAGTGGATATATATATATATTTGTATACTTTTAGGTGCAGCCGATTGCAATCAAAATAGGAGGTGCACATCTACTTGTTATAGACGTCCTATATAGAAAATTTCAACGTTCTGAGACTACTCGTTTTTGAGTTATATGAGATACATACGTACGTGGGCACAGATGACACGAAAAAATCTCTTCAGAATCCATTTTAAATCAGTTTTATAATTCGTTTGGGAAAAAGAGTCCTTTATTCCGTCCTTACGTACTGATGTCACTCAAAAACATCGTTAAATTGCATTCGATAGCGGTCAAAATGGATATTTTCTTTGAAATATGATAACCAAAATTTTTAGCAATTAAAATACTTCGTTTTCACTTCGTACATGGAAGTAAAAATGTGAAATTGTTTATTAATTTATAAAATTCAGCCAGCAAGAGCTCAAAATGATCTCACGAATATCTTAATTCAGAAAATATTACAAGTAGAAAAAATTAAAGTATTAGTTTAATAAACTCTGTTTCTATTGCATTCATAGCGTATTATACCCAAAAATGCATTTTTAAATAAAATACATTTTTGTTATGCACATAATGTTTTAATATGCTTCGCGCTCACCATTATGGATGGTATCGTTTTCTTTACTTTTTCTATGCATTTTCCTCTGAGTCTCCCTCTCCTTTTTTTTCCTTTTTCTTTGAAAATAGGAAAACAATGTACAGTTAATGTAACATATGCTAAAAATAACAGAATTATATTTTCTTAAAAAATAAATAGAAAAAAATTAAGACTCCATAATCCACTTTTTAATTTTTAGGGGAGGGTTTCGTAATAGTTTGCTCATTTTATACTCATTTAGTGCTCATATAATTAGAAAAAAAGACTTTGCTCACTCATTCGTACGAAAAAGAGAAGAGATGGAGCATGGTCTGTAATTTTAAATTAGTTTCAAATCATGAAAAAATTATAATTAATATTACTAATTTGTATTTCAATACATTTTGCACATTGTTACGTTTTGGATTTCTCTGCAGTGTGCAAATTTCAAATATTTATGAAGTGAGATCGATTAGCATTTTTTAACTTCTTCGGCCAGTCGAGATTGTGATGTGCTGACAATGAAAGAAATGATGAAGCTAATGTTTAAATATAAAACGGGTAGCTGTTATTTGCTACAGAGAACAACTCAACTACGTAAAATTGCTAAGACTGGCAATGAACGCTCTGCCAAAATTTATTTACTAGAAAATTTGAATTTGATAAAGAATGTATCCAAAAACGTGCTTTAAGTCAAAAGCTTGCAATTTGATGGCTAAATGTGAATATAAAATAATGCATGTTAAAATATTTGTAATTCAGAAATTAAGCCAGGTTAACTTCTTAAATAGGGTAAAGCTGCTTCAAGGCTATCTGATTTAAGGAAGGGATGCTTTCATGGAAGATTTTCTAAGGAAAATTGACTTTCGAAGTGAGAATCAAAATAATCCATGCAATTTTCATTCAATTTTTATTTATATATACTTAAAAATTCTGATAAATACTTAATTGTTGAAAGTTACTTTATTAAAAAATATAGTCAATGCACAGAAAATAAAGATTTTCTTATTCGGAAAAAAAAAATATAAATATGTACGAGTATTTAGGCATATCGTTTTGAAACTTACATTTGCCTTTAAAATTGAATTTGTAAATATTTATTAAATTATTTATAAATGTATTTGAAAAGAAGGATTTATTTATTCATAAACTCCTCTGAAAGTTACTGTGAAGAAATCAAATTATTAAATAAATTCTAAATTTATAATGATGATAAATATTATCTGAATATACAATAAATTTAACATTTAATCGTAAACATAAACTGAAATTCTGTTGACAAATACGTTTATATAACTATTTAAGCAACAATTGCTTGTACTGGAAAACCGCCTGTTAAAAGGTATTTTAAAGCAAGCTCTATGAAATGCGTGCTTAAAGAAGAGTTTTTAGGATACCTGTTATTGAAATTAAGGTTACAAGAATCTGATAAATACTAAGAGATTTATTTTCTTACATTTTATAATTTTTCTTACATTTTACAAATTTTAAATAACATTAAGAAAAACAACCCGTTTTTTATTTCCTTTCAGAAATATTCATAGAAAGTTAAGTACACAGAAATAAGGACCGATATTTAACAAATTTCATTCTTAAAAGTTGCTTTAATCTGAAATGAACCGAACAGAACATTAATTATGAACTGACTTAGATTTTTGATTTAAAAGGCGCTTCAGAAGCTAACAAATCATCTCATATTTGAGAAAGTATTTTAGGAAGAGCCCCTGTAAATAGAAAAAAAATAATGCGAAGTGTTAATATTAATAATATAATAAACTTTGATCTTAGTTTTTGTAATCCTTAACCGAATAAAATCGAATTACCTTCAACCTTTCGTTAATTACATTAGAACCAGGCGGTTCTAATGTAATTAACGAAAATTTTGGAAAATATTTCATTCAAATCAAACTGTTCTGGGAAAAGTATAGCATTCAATTCCATTCAGAATGAAATGTTGTTTAAATATGCATTCTTTGCACATACTTAGGACTCTGAAATATTGTAGAAAAGGGAAATATATGCATTTAGAAGTATATTTGTGACGTAATTGCAAAATGTTTACATACTATCATGTCAAAACCAATTGATAGTAATTGTAAATCTCTAAATGTTTAAAATGCGAATTTCGCATATGCGTCGAGAGGGCTGACCACTACACCATGAAGGCATGCGAAGAAGGCGGGGAGAATTACCTTGTAAGTTATTTTAATTTTTGAACATGCTTTACTGCCTTTTCTTGTCTCCCACCTACTGTTCTCTGCCGGAATAAGTTTTTAGTATCGTGTTACGTGTAAATGCGGTAGAAAGAGTATTTAAAAGGAAGGTTTCGCTACTAGAGAAGAGCTTAGAAATCCTTAGTAGCGCGTGCTTGCCGTCAGGCTGCTTCGTTATATAAAGCTAACTTCGAGCTGACATATTGTATTGCCGTATTGCTGCCTGCTGATATTTGTCAGTTAGTTTAATTCAGGAAAATAATTTTGAAAAGTTTCGGCTATGTTTAGTTTACTTTAGCATAGCATTGGTTTCTTATTTTCTTGTCCTGATTTAAAACCAGACTGGAGGCTTTTATGTAAGGGGCCATCTGTATTCTTAGTTTTAGAAAACAAAGAGTGAGTTTACCACTTCTCTGGACTTCGTCGTTTACACACTTGAACTCGGCGATAAGTCGCTACATAGTTCAAATAGGTTTGTACAAAGTCAAACATAGGTAAAGTAATTAGAAGCATTACATTCTATTTGGTAACCCATATTTATCACTGCCCTTCAACACCGTAATTTCCAAGACCATAATATATGACTGTGCTGCAACCCTCCTGGCCGATACTAATCGGTCGCACGGTTAACGCAGCACACCCAACACAGACAAACAAAAATACAGTTAAAAGATAAGGTATTTTAAGGTATTTTCTCCTTCTTTTCGACATGCCTTCCTGGTGTAACAGTTAGCACACTCGTCGCGTTTTTGAGAGGTCCAGGTTTGAGTGTCGGCGAGGTCATTGCACATTTTCACCTCTACTGCTTTATAAAACAACCTAATAATTGTACAGTAGAGTCGGAACTAAAAGTTGGCGGATGGTGATTCTTCAGCACCAGGATTTGGCATCTAGGTCCCCTAATTCCCAGTTGCCCTTTAAAAGTCCTATTTTAGTATATGTACTGCCGAAGCAAGTACGGAATACAGAAGTTTTTTCTCCCTCCTTTCTGCATGCCTTCGGAGTGTAAGGGTTAGCACACTCGGCGCGTATTCGACAGGTCCAGGTTCGAGTCCCGACGAAGACGTTGCTCAATTTTGACATGTCCTGCTTTAAAAAAATAATAACCTAATGACTTCATAGAATCCGCCTTGAGAATTCGTTTATGACTTTCAACAGCACTCATCATAACTGAAATTCTTCTTAAAAACAATTCCCAAAATGATGAATAAGTAATTCTTGTTTAGTACGACAGAATATTTCTCCTATTTCCTTTCTAAGAATTTTGAGACAGTTTAATCAACCATATGTGACAAAAGATGTATTTATTGATCAAACTTCAGTGTCACGTTACAGTTCCCCTGCATTCCATAATAAAATATTTCGAATTTAAAGATCTCATTGAAATTAATTATTCAGAACCACCGGCTTCCCAAATGATTCATAATTTCCTGCGATTTTAGTGCAGAATTGCGGAAACGTGTGGCAACACGAAGGGAAAATATACAGGAATCAATTACCTATTACATGTGAATCAGTTGCCACAGTTACTCTCAGAATAAAAGCCACAGAGAATAGGCCAGACTCATTAATTACTCAAAACTCCAGTGAACGCATTTGCTCGTGACAGGCTTCGAACTTTACCAGAGTAAATTTCTACGGTTACATTTTAACGCAACCACTACCTTTCAAATGACTGGCAACGCAATTCAAAAACGACTTCATTGATTCGTAAAATGACCAGTTGATTCAATATGACGTGGTAAATGGAACTGTCTTTGCCAGTTGATCGATTGAGGATTGAAATCTTTCGGTCTAAATATCTCGATAAATCGCTCAAATTACTATTATTCTATTACCCCCTCCCTCGAAGTTTGGAAACTTAAATACAAAGAAGAAAATTAAATTCATAGAAGCTATATACACTAATCAAAGAGCTAGAAAACCCGAATATAAATTATAATTTATTAAATAATTATTGTAACACTATAATAGTAACAAGAATAAATATTATAAATAATAACACAAGATATAATAATTATTATTGTAAGTAATTAATATAATTTATAAATTATAATTTACTAAGAACAATGTTTTCTATTCAATTCCAGTTAATTTGAAAGTACAAAAATTAGACCCCCCCCCGTTTAGCGCGTTCAGGTTCGACTGGTGATTCAGAAAAGTCCATGACTGGCTTCATGTATCAAGGTCATAGTTAAGTTCAGCTAATTAAATGGTTCTTGCTTATTAAAGAAATTGTTTAAAGAAGAATTATTGTGGCAAAAGCAATTATTTAAAATCTCTAATGTGGACACCACATGACTTTCTTGCACAGCCTATTAAATTATACGAATTTTTTGCTGCGTTTCATTTAAAATTATTTCCTCGAATTTCATTAGAGATATAGTATTTCTTATTCAATTAATTTAGTTCGCAGCAAGGCAAAAATACATAACACTCAAAGCATCTGCATTAAAAATTGTAACAAACGTTTACTTTTGATTCCACTCCGCAAAATGACACCTAAGCGTGTGCTCAAACTGATTTAATTCACTATTTTACTAAACGTTTAAAAAAAATGGCGGCTTCATTAGGCTTAGTAGCACTTTGACAATTTTTAAATTGTTGAGTATTCTACAACTATTACATGCAGATTAACTAAAGACACAAAAACCTTACCGAAACATAAGAACAACATAATACAATCATTTTTAAAGCAAAATTACCAACATGTTGTAATGCTTGTTTCGTAATTAAAGCAAACTCCATTGGAACACAGCAAACTTTATTTA
>KK122180.1:0-80411 GCA_000611955.2 Stegodyphus mimosarum
GTTTAATTTCTTGTATACATCGTTTTAGATTTATTATAGTATTTGAATAGAACATGTGGCAATTATTAGATAATTCTTAAGATGATATAACTTTTTGTGCAATCGGAGTTATAAAATGAATGAGATGTAACGCTGTTAATTGAACCAGAGAGCGAGTGTGGCTGTGGTAAACAAATACAATGAATTTTAAAAAGTGCATTTATTCTATTGTCGTTTATGCGCTATTGAAGAGGTAGATTTAATTCAATCCAATGAGTTTAAATGAAATGCGAGGAAAAATGCGTATAATTTAATATTCCGTACAAGGTCGTCATGTAGTGTACACATCAGATTTTTTTAATATTTTTAGCAAAATGTGCCCTTAGCCCAAATGCTCTCGAAACGTGTATGTGTCTGTAAATGGCAAAAACGCCCGTGTAATGTACAATATATAAATAAAGGGTGTAATATAAAATCTGAAAGCATATTTGAAATTCAAGTCCAAGGTGCCCATGTTCGAATGAAGGACTACGTACATTAAAAATGCGGCGTCTCTAAGTGCTGTCGTACTCAGCGCTAGGAACCGCTCCTAGCACATACTATTCACTATGTAACTTTTTTTAAAATAGAACATGAAGATAATATTTTGGTGGAAACATTTGGAAACAAAAGAGATATGGACTAGAAGTAAATTTAGACATAGCAACTCTGGTATGAATAAAAATATTAAAGTATTGTATTTAAAATTTATATAATTTACCTTATTAACATTGACTTCAGTTAGGTAACAGTTCTTTCTTTAAATATATTCCTGTAAGTATATTTTTGCATTTTTTATCACTTTGCTCATATTTTTCCTGTTGGATTGTTAAATATCTATCTGTCGAATCTTGTAAAGCTAATTTATAGAAGCCACTGCAACAGACGCATCATAATTAGAAATTCTCAAATTTATTTTCAAAATCAATGCTTTGAATTCCCATACTAAACAAATCATTTCTTTCCGATCAAAGTAATATGTAACGTGATGAAACAATGGGACATGAGATTAGTGAATTTTAGATGAATTCAAACCTCAATGTAGACTGTCCGAAATTGTTCTTTTATCACTAAAAGATGGAATGTTCGCAGTGAGATTTACAGAACTGCTCGTAAAAGTGTTTTTATTTTAAATCCCATTCCGATGATACTGATATTCGTCATCTGTGAGGGACCGATGGTTCGACTGCGTGCGACAAGGGTAGTTAAGATAAAACTTGAAGAGAAAATACCACCGTCCTCTACAAATGTGCTCAATGCTGAACTTGACCCGTTCAAATGACAGCTTTCAGACATCCGAGCTCTAAGTAGATTTGAAATCTTTAATCTTGCTTTCCTCCAAACTCCCTAAGAACGTGATCAGACCTGATGGTCATTCAAGCTGGTTTGGAAGTTCTACCGGCAAAGCTTGAGGAGCTGTTGAAGCATTCGCTAGCCGATTTCCTCTTTCTGCCGATAGTTCTCTACTCTTTTCTTCGGAGCCTCCATCCTCAGCTTATGCTGCCTCTACCTGAGAGCACGAAAAAAGGGAAAGTTTTTGCTTCTGTCATGTGTTCTGGTAGATACAACTTCTGCTCTGTAAGGAGACTTCTTATTTGCTCAAATAGTTCTTGAGGGTTTTTGTGCTCATCATATTTAGTTTATGAGTAGCGTTACTGATAATAAGTAACGACAGAATCCTGTAGGAAAATCTATTGTTGTAATTTACTCTCCTTAATGCTTCCGAACCAGCACTGTTCTGTCTTCCCAAAGATGGTGTTGTTAAGATCCTGATATTCATATGAGAGAAAGTTGTGGGTTGATCGGGAGATGTATGTGCTCTAGACATGGCAGTTATTAAGCATATAGTGCTACTCTAACTGTAATCTGTAAAGCATAAACAAAAAACGATAGCACTGAATGTTAAGGGAACTAAGTGATGTACAATTTTGACGCTCTATATCCACTCAGCACTGTGTAAATCACATTTAAAAATTAAAAGAGCACAGATTTTCTGAGTTATAACAGCCTAAGGATTTAAGTGAAAAAAATTAATGTAACAAAGTCTTAAGAGATAGTCCTCTAAGAATGTCCAAATCTGAAGAAAGCTACGTGGACAGATTTTCCACTTTACTGCCCCATCTGGTACTACACAATTATAGACAAGGTACAGTGTATACGTGTGTCCCAACAGAAAAGTTGGCAGATACGTATGATAGAGAACTTCAAACATACCTAAATAAATATCACCTTGGATAACATTGGTATTTAAATAATACACATAATATGACATTAATTGATTCAAATACATACTAAAAATAAACTAATGCAAACACAAGGTTCGTTCCGAAAGTAATGCGCCCATATTTTTAAGAAATGTATTGAATCGATTCGTACAATTACTCAATATTCTTCCAAATACATCCCTCCTACTTTAACGCACTTGTTCCTATGCCATTTCCATGCTTTATATGCGTCATGGAAGTCCGTCACAGAGACGTCCTTTAGTAACGTCGCCATAGCCACCTTGATGTTCTCACAGGTCCCCAAATGCTGTCCTTTGAGATATTTTTTTAATTTTCGGGAACAAAAGGAAGTCGGGCTAGGATAAACCAGAACTGAAGCAGCGTAAAAGTCTCCGACGACGGTTTCTCAAGTTTGAAACAAAACTTTGCTTATCGCTGCTCGAGAGTTTTTTTTCTCATCTTGAATTCGACCGAGCACTCACACAAGGGCTCACTGAAAGAGGCACTGTGACTTTTCAGGAGCTCGGAGCCGACTGGCGCTGGTCGCGATGTATTCCCAAGATTCCGCCCACCCTTCCGTGCAAGCGGCAACGTCGTGCGACGGATAGTAGAGACAGAAGAAAATGGGGCGCATTACTTTCGGAACAGACCTTGTATTGCACAGTAAAATTGTTTAGTACCAAGAATTGCTCCTAATAAAGAGTAAAATAATCATGTTGTTGAACCAAACTACTAATGCAGTTAATACTTCTTGTCAATAAATACACAAACAATACCAGTTAAGTTTTTTTTCTTACAAATACCTAACAATGCTCATGTCTGTGATGCTACCGGTGAGGATGGTGGAAGAAGTACTCACTTACGTAGATTATTGCGTCTACGTAGAACTAATCTGAAGTATCACTAATGAACACGCTAAATTAGAAAACGCAAAATCGATATCCAAGGAAGAGAAAATGTTGGTACACAAACTATAATTAGAATCAAAGCTGTCACACTAATTTTTCCGTACTTCGATTTTCGTGGAACGATGAAAGGCCATTTCAACACCAACAGCAATGTAAGAAAGTAATGATTAGTGAGGCAGTATCTGCTTAAATTCCTGTGCGATACACCTGGAAGATTTGTTATTCGTTGTAGGAAACTACTTTTATTCAGTCCTTGAATGGCTTTCGTAACTTTTGAAGAATCCTGTTTTGCCTTGAAATGCATATAGAGCTCTTTTAATCTGTGGAATAATTTTACGGAGATTTTATTTTTGGTGGAGTGATTGGTGGTTTTGTGAGTATTCAGCCTCTTAGTTAGGAGACTTATCTCAGTTTTCTGCGGATCTACTTCAATATTAATTCTCTATCCCTAAGCAAGTCAGGCATTTTTATGTATTTGCTTCACAACTATTTATAATAATTTCATAATATTTCGCAACTATTCATACTAATATGCTTAATGAACACTTTTCCCACATGAAATTCTGTCTTTTGTTATAATTCCTTGGTAATCCTAGGCATAGATCATAATTTATTTCGCCAATAGTTGTGCATACTAAAATACTGTTTAGAGGTGGGAAGAATCACTGGTTTGTACACGATTTAAATTTTAGTCAAATTGTTGAATTCCCATTTTGTCAAACATTGTTATTCCAGGTAGAGATCTTTCACCTTAATCATCGAATCTTTCATGTCAATAACGTTGTATCAGGAAATGAGGTATCAAGAGAACACAACCATCTCTCTTCTCCAAGTTTCTGTCAAAATCGGCAAATTGATATTGTTGAAATCTCTTTAGCTTTTGATAGTTTCCCATATTTTTCGATTTCTTGTTTAATGACCTTTTTTTCCTACTTCGCACTAGGTTACAGGCATTTTGCGGCACTAAATTAGAGTCGTCGGTAATTAGGTTAGAGGCATTTTGCTGCCCACCATATCTAAAATATTTCACCCCTAGTACGGCCGCTCTGCAGCTACACTAGTTGACCCTGTAGCACTAGTTGCCATTACACTTCTTTTAATCTGCTGATATTTTTTGTCTTCCTAATTTTCTATCAACATGTACGTCTGGCAAGTCCTTCATAACAGCTTAGTAGCCAAAAGAAAACTTTTACAATGATTCATTGCTTGATCCCCACAAATTTCAGGCAATAATGTGAAATTTGGTTCGGTTTATTTTTTATTTATTTAGAGTCTGATCTTTTATTTTCTAAAGTATCCACTGCCTACAGACTCCATATCAAACTCCATTTGAGATATATTTTCTGTATGCGGGTTAGGTAACCCAATGGAAAGTTATACTGTGTAACCCAGGTGTCGCCAACCTAAGGCAAGCGTGCCAGATTCGGCACGCAATACAATTCTCGGTGGCACTCTACAAACAAAGTTATCATATAAAGATCTCTATAACCTTATATCTCCTCTCAGCAGCAACCCGCCTCACGCATTTTCTCGCCTTCTTTCGGTTCGACAAGTCGATGCACGAGTATCGAGTGTGAATTTAATTGATGCACGCCGTGCGCTATAGGTTATTTTTAACTTTATGACACGTTCTTAGTTCTATGATGAAAACTTCCATTTCGTTTAATTAGTGTGACAATTCATACCCACATATTTAATTAAATGTCCACTAAAAAGAAAGCCTGTCCCGGGTTTCAAGACTGTTGGAGGAATGAATACATATTTGTACATAAAAAGAATCATGTTGTATGTGTGTTATGATTAATACCTTTAAATGCTGGATAATTAATATATAATAAAACTAAATCTACATTCTTGACTTCTATTCTCTAACTCTGAATGCATTGCTGCGGAAATAGAATTGTTTCAAATATTTTTTACTGTGCGGCACTCTGAATTGTATTGGTAGACTGGTTTGCCACATCGCAGCTACAATGTTCCCGACTCCTGATGTAACCGTCAAGTTGACAATAATTTAGTTTAAACTTTCTTCTGATTTATTTTGCTTAGAATTTCAAGACGAGACTGTAAGTCAGTTGACCACCTTTATGGTTCCAGTAGTTAGAATATGGTGAATCCGTACACCTATTTGACAAAAGCTTAGGAACTAAACTATTGTGCAGACGTCTGTCGAGTTACAAAAGGCCTCCACAGAGAGCATCTGTCCAAGTCCATAGAAATATGAAGAGTTGCTCGTTCATATTGTATCTGCATTTTCGAAATAAATTCATTACTGAAGTGACAGGTATGTTTTCTTTCTGTAACATTAGTTTTGATTTGCCATTTGTATGAAAAACAGCTCAAAGTTAAACAGCTAGGTTGAAGCGTTCAGCTGGTAGACAAATGGAATACATGCTCGACGAAGCGTTTGTGTTTCCCGACATAAACTACTAGATTTATTAGTAATAGGTTATCTATACTCAGAATTATCGTAACGATTTAAGAGGTCGTTTCGAGAATTTTCAATGATGGGCAGGAACTTCATTATCTATGTCCAAAATTATCAGGACAATTCGAGAGATAGTTTCAAGAATTTTTCTATGATGATTCCTTATGTTCAAAGTTATCGGGATAATTCGAAAGATAATTTCGAGAATTTTCAATGATGCGCATGAACTTCGCTTTCTATGCCCAAAATTACCGGGACGTTTCGAGAATTTTCAAAGTTGCGCAATGTACTGATTACTAAAACATCCTGGCAGATTCTGTTGGATGCCACCCTGAAATACTATTAGTCAGGGCCGTCATTCGAGATACTGATTATTCAAATACGACTGAAATTACAATCATATTATTTTTTGGTGCATTCTTCTATACTGAGCATCAGTATAAGTAGTTATTCCAAAGTTTTGAGAAAACGTATTTAACGATTTCTCTGGGTAGAATTTAAAGATTCGAAAGATCTCAGTAAGTTGGTCCTTATGATTAAGTGTGTGGTAAAACAAAATTACTTTTTAAGCAAAAGCCTGAAAAAGTTATTAACTTATTTTTAAATAAATATTCTTTGTCGAATAACAGTTTCTCTGCAATGAACGTTGACATGTATCATATAAGAAAATTTCATTTTTAGAAAGGATAATTTAAGACTGCTCATGAGTTAAAAAAACACTCAATTTTCTTTTAAATAATTATTTTATAATTTACTCAAATAACTTTTTTATGTAATTGTATGTACCAATAAATATTCTTCCTATTTATTTTACTTCTACTAAAATAAAACAACAATAATTACAAACAAAGGGGTGTAAAGGAAATCAGAAGAAAATATTTGTTTCCTCTACCTGAAAAAAAACGCTCAGTTGCCCAGTACAAGAGTTACAAAATTTAATTTTCTTAGGACTCAACGTTTTTGAACACAAAACAGTATATATGCATGTATATATTCATATTTATATGTAATCGTGTTAATCACATATTCATTAATTTGCTTCAAAAGTTTCTTCATATTCAAAACCTTTATCCTTATTTTTGAAACAATATAAATTCGGACTTGCGGCCCTTGAACGTTCATAAAGCCTATCATGCGGCTCCCATCGTCTTGAAGTTTGGCCATCCCTGGTGTCTCGTTTTGACTTCGAACATCAGAAGAATCAGTAATGGAAATGAGTGTAAACAGTTATTCAATGAAACATCTCGTTACAACACAAACAGTTTATTTACAAGTCTAATAATTGACAGCTGAAGTTTCGTTATCTCAATACAGCACTTAAAAATATAAATGGCGTAAGATAATACTCATTAATTATCTAATACACATGAAATGCAACTCGAAGCCATTTTTCTCACTCTCTCATAAAAAAGAACGCGCTCAAAACATACAGCTTTGGTCAAAACGAAAATGTAAACATTGTCCACTGTTGCCATATGCAATTTTCTAAATTAGTTAAACAAAGATAATATTAGATAGAGGTTCAACTTAACATCCTCCCACCTAAGTTAACTTTTTACCTTAAAAATTTAACTTACAAAAGAAAGTTAACAAAAGAAAATTACAAATTGTTCATAAGTTACAAAAGAAAAATTACACATAGTTCATAAGTCCAGTCTCTTAGGTACTTTGACTGTACGACCTGCTCTAGTCTTTTGAATCTGAGGTTCAGATACACACACATCATCAGACGCAAAATTCTCACAAGTTTCGTCTCCCACACCAAGCCTTGCAATTCCGTCTTTTCCTGGAAGGATCTGAATTATTTTACCCAATGGCCAATTGATTCGCTTGGTGTTATCACTGCCTATCAGTACAACACCACCAATATTCACTTTCACAGATTTTCTGTTTTCTGATTTTTGGATGCGTGCCCCTAGATATTCAGACCTAAACCTCTTCCTTAAATCTCTTTTCAGGCTTTCTCTATATTTAACCCGCTTATTAAGACTTTTGTGCCCAATATGATCAAGATCTGGAACACCACTTTTTCGTATATCTTGCAGAAATAGAGAGGGACTTAAAGGCATTAAAGTAGAATCATTTTCAGTTACGTATGTCAATGGACGGGAATTAATCACTGCTTCACAATCACAGAGAATCGTGGTCATTTCTTCAGAAGTTAAGGAGGCTCTTCCTAGCACTCGTCTTAATAATTTCTTAAGAATTACTACCAAACTCTCCCACCAACCTCCCCACCAGGAGGCAGTTGGCGGGTTGAACTTCCATTGAATTGGTAGTACAGAAGTGTCATCAGTGATTTGCTTCCAGTTTAGATCTCGGGGTACATTTGAAGCGCCAAAAAAATTAGTTCCGTTATCACAGTATATGATTCTACTCCGTCCTCTACGAGTTATAAACCTCCTAAGAGCTAGTAAAAAACTGTCGGTGGATATCGATTTTCAACCAACTCTAAATGGACTGCCCTGTAAACAGCGCAGGTGAATAAACAGATCCAAGATTTCTTGTTGCCTCTAAAAGTCACTGGTCCAGCGAGATCCACCCCACAGATTTCAAATATAGCTGCTTCTCGTAGTCTGTCTTCTGGAGGAGGCGCGGTATAAGTTTCTAGGTTTTTTGCAGAAAATCTCCTACACACTGTGCATTGATTAATGAGAGATCTCACAGTTTTACGAGCGTTCAGAATCCAAAATCTCTCTCGTAGAATATTTATCAAAATTTGCGTACCAGCGTGTGCATGTTTCTCGTGATAATATCGCACTAATCTCTTGAGAACCTCATGATTGGATGGAAGAACAGCTGGCATTTTAAATTCTTCCGTATCCTCACGAAAGGTAAGTTTAGTTTTCAGTCTAAGGATTCCACTTTCATCCTTGAATACTCCTAAAGTTTTTAATTTCTCGTCTTTTTCATTCACAAAACAGTCTTCTTGAACCATTTTAATCAATACCTTCTCAGCCTCAAAAATTTCATCAGAATCAAGGTTTCCATGTTTTCTCTCAATTTGTTCAGATCGACAATTGTAGGCGAATCTTAGGATCCAGGCAATTAGATTAACTATCTTTTTGTACTTGGAAAAATATCTATAATACCAATCTCTCTTAGTAACCAAGCATGTAGAAACTAAACATTTTGTTACAGATGAAACTATTCCCTTTTTCTTCTCTCTAAAAATCTCACTCTCATCTAAATTTAAGTCACCTTTTGGCCAATCTTCTTCAGGCAAGTAGAGCCAACTTGGACCTAGCCACCAGTTAGATTTCAACAAATTTAGAGCTGAACAACCTCTGCTCGGGAGATCAGCCGGATTCATACATCCCGGAATATGTCTCCATGAATTTTTATTTGTTAGTCTTCTTATTTCTTTTACTCTATTCTGGACAAAGACACTCCAGGCTTCTTCTCTCGTTATCCAAGCTAAGACAGCAGAAGAATCAGTCCAGAAGTAAACTTCTTCACTCTGTATCTCAGATAAAATTGAGGACGAAAGTCGTGATGCTATAGTAGCTGCAAGTAATTCCAGTCTCGCGATAGTAGTTTCTTCTTTTCCCGTTGGTGCAACTCTACTCCTGGCTTGTATTAGCTGTACTTTAACAGAATCAAAAGTTTTTACTCGGATAAAAGCGGCCACGGCGTAAGCATGCTTACTGGCATCACAGAAAATATGTACTGAAGTATTTTCACTTGTATTCCTTGAACCAAAATATCTGGGAAAACGGATCTTCTCTAGATAGTCAATGTCTCTCAGCCATTTTAAAAATGCAGTTCTCGTACAGGTACCAACTTCTTCATCCCATGTTATCTTCTGCTTCCACGTTTCTTGAAGCAATAATTTAGGGATAAGGATGACAGGACAATATATACCAAGAGGATCAAACAATCTATGAGCTGTAGCTAAGATTAACCGCTTAGTTACTTTTTCAAAACATAACTCTTTCATACTACCAGTATTTATTCGTAGAGTGTCAGATTGTTTATTCCATATTAAACCGAGCACATTCGTATCAGCAGAAGCATCATCATTAATATCATTGAACTCCCACCCTCTAAGCTGAAATTTTCTCTCAGCCATTACTTCAGTTGATACATTCATAAAAAGATTGAGTTCATTTTCATTTTTGACACAACTGACACAGTTGTCAACATAGAAACTATGCATAAGTTTTTGAACGATACTTTTTGGATATGAGGATTCACCAGTTTCTATTTTCTCTAAAACAGTTTGTAAATGAAGCTGAATAGTAGAGTTTAGAAGAAAAGGGCTGCTTGCTACACCAAAAACTACACGACAGTGCCTGTAGTCTTTCAACTGACCATCACTATCAAGCCACAAGAACCTCAAAAAATCTCTATCAGTGGGTGAAACACTTATTTGTAGAAAGGCTCTTCGTATATCAGCAATAACACCTATCTCCTCTTTTCGAAATCGTGTTAAAATACTTGGAATCTGCTCTATTAGATTCGGACCTTTTTCTAAGCAATCATTAAGACTAGGAAACCCCTTTACTTTGGCCGAAGCATCGAACACCGGTCTGAGTTTTGTAGTACTATTCTCTTTGACAACTTCACGATGAGGAAGGTAAAGAACTTGAGCTTGATCGTTTTAGGAACTTCTCCAATTACTCCCTCTTCAAGCCATTCCTTAAAAGCATTTTCATAAGCTTCATAATTGGACTCCGTTTTAAGACATTTAACAGTTTTGTTCAGTCTCCTCTCGGCTAAATCAAAATAATCTGGCAGTGGTGGATGATCTTCCAACCAGGGCAAATCAACCTCAAAACGATTATCTACTACATGGACTGTATTTAGGAAATGTAACCGAGCAGCTTCTTGCAGTTCCATTTGGCTTTTCTTGACTGATGGGTCATTAATGCCAAGTGTGTCCAAGGTCCATAAATCTGTTATCGTCTCCACTGCAGACAACAAGGACGTAACTAATAATGATGAGGTACACTCGCTTCTCGAAGTATTGGGCATTCGTCCCATAACTGACCATCCAAGTTTTGTTTCTATGGCTACGAGACCACAAGGTATCTCACGACGACCACCTGTCATAAGTTTTCCAGCTACATCAGCCCCAATAAGGATTTCAATAGGATCTTCACAATCATCCACAATATTTATATTATAAGCAGCTAACTCCTTAAGACAAAGTTTGTTGACAATAGGTGGCACTGACTTGCAAATAATTTGTTGATTAAGAACTTTAAAGTTACAATTATAATTCCCGTGCACACTTGATAAATACAAAGTGTATACATCGTGCTTGCATACCCCTGAATTTTTCCCTTCAAATAAAGAGTGCTGCAAATATTCACAATTCTGAGGTTCACAGCTCATTTCTTGAGCTGTTCTTCGTAACAGATACGATCGCTGTGAAGCTGTATCAATAATAGCTCTTGCGACACGTTTTTTCCCATTACCTCTAATTATAACTTTGAATGTCTGCAGCATTACGTCTGGAGTCGAAGATAAGTTAGAAAAAGTCTGATCCACTTCAGCACTAATCTCAGTTTTCTTTTCAACTTCGGATGATTCCTCATTTTTGGGCACAGTTATTTGGTGCATTTTCCTACATAGAAGAATATGATGTTTTTTACCACAGCACAAGCAACCAGCTTTCAAGTTACAGTCCTTAACTGAATGTCCAGATTTTAAACATAAAAAACATTTGTGGGATTGTTGAACAAGTGACTCCCTCTGACTTAAAGGTATTTTTCTTGCTTTTAGACAATCTGCTGAATAATGCGAATTAGAACAGAATATGCACTGTTTTGACACTTGAGATGAAGTTAGAAGATCTGTCGTACTAGGCACATTTGAAAACTTTCCACTCTTAAATTTTTTATCGATCCCTTTTTTCTCATTGGAAAAATTACTATATTTTTCTTCCGGTTTTGACCCCGAAGTATTGAAACCCCGAGAGGCTAGAAAAATACGCTCCCCAGCCTCAACTTCATCTTGTAAAAATTCTAAAATACACTCTAAATCACTTTTCTCAATTATAGTTTTACCCTGATCTGACTCATCCGGACTCACCTCTCGAACTCTTCGATGAGCAGATCTATAGCGCTCCCAAGCAACAAGAGTTTCTTCAGGTAACGATGATTCAACTAGAAGAAATAACATGGCAGCATATTTCTCCCTAGTAACCCCTAATAGTTCGAGTGAACGGAGTTTACTCTCAAGTTGATCAAACAATTTTCTTAATGAATTTTTAGGACAGTTCTGTTTTTGAAGAACTAATGCTAATAAATCTCTGACGTATACTTGAATAAATAATTCTTCTCTACCAAAACGAATTTTTAGCTGTTTTAAAGCTTTTCCATAACTATCACCACCTGGGGAAAAACTCTTAATTAATTCTTCGGCAGGACTGCCTTTTTCCATTGCTTGAGATAAATACGAAAATTTATCGTGAAAATCAATATTAATGTCCTGATCAATTTTTTTGAATTGGCCCCAAAAGTAAAGCCAATTTCTTACATTACCGTCAAAAGTAGGTAATTTTATTTTTGGATAATGCAATAAAGTGTTCGGCTGCGAAATGACATTCCAACTTTCATTCTTAGAAGATAATTGTTTACCCACTAATGTTTCTAACTTCTGTTTAAAAGATCTCCAGCGATCAACATATGTTTCTGACTCATCTACCACTTTCTCTATTTCGGAATCGGAAGTATTTTCAGAATACAACAGTTGTTTATATTTCTCTTCACATGCTATCATTAATAAAGCTTTCTCTTCAATTAGCTTTAATTTATTAATTTTCTCAACGTAATTCAGGTTAATTTCTTCCTCATCAAAAGAATTACATGCTCGAGTAAACAACCTTCTAAGTTGTTTTCTATCTTTCAATACAGTTTCCATAATGAATAAAGAGTAAAAACAAAATATAAAAATATATTTCACTCACTCGTAAAAAGCAGCCGCGTCAAGTCCTCGGACGCCATGATGTCTCGTTTTGACTTCGAACATCAGAAGAATCAGTAATGGAAATGAGTGTAAACAGTTATTCAATGAAACATCTCGTTACAACACAAACAGTTCATTTACAAGTCTAATAATTGGCAGCTGAAGTTTCGTTATCTCAATACAGCACTTAAAAATATAAATGGCGTAACTCGAAGCCATTTTTCTCACTCTCTCATAAAAAAAGAACGAGCTCAAAACATACAGCTTTGCTCAAAACGAAAATGTAAACATTGTCCACTGTTGCCATATGCAATTTTCTAAATTAGTTAAACGAAGATAATATTAGATAGAGGTTCAACTTAACACCTGGTATATGATGAGAGACGGAAGATGGACCTGTCTCCAAGGCTGCTGTCCTTCCAAATTGGGACGGAACTTAGAAAAATCATAGTGTCATACATATAATGCTAAAGGCTCATGCCAAAGATAGACGCAACACGTTGCCACGATAAAATTCGCAGGTTTGTTCTAATTACATCAGACAAGTGAAATTAGCTATAACAACAAAGGCACAAATCAAGCTTATTAAGATAATATATTTAATTTATAACGGAATCAGTTGGAAACTATGATAAAGCGCTATAATATCGCATCATATTTTATATAATAACAATAACACAAATGAATTAAAATTAATGTAATAATAAAGTTAATTAATTTGAGACATATTTTACAATTTAATACAATGTGTAAGCTAAATGCTAATTTAGTAGCCGCCACGGTTTCCGAACACGTGATTTCCACACGCAAATCCATTGGCTCTTGCCAAATATGTCTAGAGCAATAATGTATCCCGTCGTGTTCAATATTCACTCCTTCTGGCGCATATGACGTAGATATGTATCAGACGAACCGGTGATATAGTTACTAAATGTCCAGCCATGGTAAGATAGCTTCCGCGCAAATTTAGGGCTGCCATAAAGGGCAAGGAGAAGCAGGGTTTCCACATTTGGAGCGCAATTGCCCGTTTGGCGACAAAATTGGCAATATGCTATAGACGGATGGAGAACCTTCTAGAACGAATTCTTACCGGTTGGCCCAGAATGTTCTCGAAAGACAGGCCGAAAACTATATAAACCCTGTTGGTAAGCGAAGTAGTGCGTATCTCGCAGCCTATCGAGTTGATAGTCAGTCTAGTGTCGAGTTGGTCGTCAACTGTATCGCAAATTGTTGCATCGAGATTATGCATCATTGAGGCTATCGAGTGTATCTTCGAGTGCATAGCGAGTTTTTGTATGGAGCGTCTAGAGAGTATGTTGACTTAGATAACGACGGAACAGAGAAGGAAGCTATAGTCTAGTGCTTCACCGTGAAGCTGTCTTTACCGTTATAGCCTGAAGGCTGGGTTGCTGATAGTTTTAGCGTGTTTATCGTAGTTTTCGATGCCTGTAAACGTGATTTTGCAGCTTTCCTGAATAATACTGACTAATATATTGTGTTTTCATTCTTCATCAAGTCTTGTCCCCCCCATAACACAATACATCCTGAGGATATCCTATTTAAGTCGCAATATCCCGGGAAACAGAATATCCTGCGGATGTTGATTTTGATTCTCAGGTATCTTGAGCACTTCTTAAGTCAACATCCTGAGGAGGTCCTGTTCAAATCGCAATGTACCGGGTTATATGAAGATCTCCTGAGGTTGTTGATTTTCAGATATCTTGAGGACTTCGCAAATCAACATCTTAAGGATGTCCTGTTCAAGTCGCAATGTCCCGGGATGTATGAAGATCTCCTGAGGATGTTGTTTCTCAGGTATGTTCAGGACGTTGTCGTTTATTATCCTCAGGGTGCATACACTGAATACTCCTGAAGACTTCTGGCTTCAAGCATACTGAGGCTATTTACTCTCACCCCATCTGAAGATGAAATGAGAATTCAGAGCTCGAATTTGATAACACGAAAGCATACGCAAGCTCTTTATTTTTCTTTTTAAGAATAACTTATTGAACTACATTTAGAAAATATATTTATATAACATTGGGGTAAGACTTGCTATTTTTTTATTCATTTTAATCAGGCTTTTCCTGACACTTTTGTTAATTCATGGCTGTAGGTAACCTGAAAGGGACTTTCAATGAATTAACTATTCCTGAAATATTTCCTACATTTATAAATAAAATGCGCGTAAACATTTGTATTCATATCAGAACAATCATTTATATAATTGCTTTCATCTACTATAAATTATTAAAAAATTATTAAAATAATAGAGTTAATTGCTAATCAAACTTTAATTGATTATCTATGCGTCTACATACGAGCTAAAATTTGACTAAGAACGCAGACAGAAAATTTTCTTAAGTATCTAGAAAAAAATGATTATTTTACAATTAATTCGTATATTTAATTTTCGTACTTTTTTTTCCTTAAAAGCATTAACAGTGCTCAATTTTTTAAAATTCAAATATATTTCAAAGTCACATGTTTCTTCAATTGCTTGTCAAAGTGCTAGTCGAGCACTCCATTGGTATCCTCCCTAGCGACAAGAACGAGTTGAAAAGAAACGGAGGGGTTAATCATTGAAGTCATTGAAAATACTGTACCTTTTATGGAAGCTGATATCTAAAAATATTAAAGTAAAGTAATCTTGGACCACACGCAAATCAAATTATAAGAATAAAAATCTTACTGTATGGATATTCTGCATATAAAAATTTAATTGTTGTTATGTTACACTTATTTTTGTCTTGTGTATGTTGGCTGTAAGTAAAACTCAAAATATTTTCCAATTTTCGTTGTTGTGTCACAGTATCTAATGATCAAAGCACTTTTCTTACAAATTATATGTACGTGTTTTCAGCCATTTTGAGTTTCATATTGAAAATGTGTTTAAGAATAAATTCTTAATTGCTACATAATATATTTTGTAAACATTATTTCAGATATTTTGCTAATATCTTTGAACCCAAACATTATTTACGTTATTGATTCGCTCAAAAAATCTTTCACGAAGACATTCATCCTATGAACAAATAACCCTGATGTACTATCCTTCTGGCTGCAGAGAATTAAACCGCTAAACTCTGGTAGTTCGACAAGGTTCAGATCTTGGGGGAAACGAACTGGCGGCATGGGATTTCTCATTTTTTTACCCTATGTATAGCGTATAAACGAGCCACTCTCTCTTAGAAATTGAAAGTGGTTAGTAAAGACTTCCTTTCCTTTGTTAGAATACCCTCGAGTGCTTTGCCAAGCATCCTTAAATCAGGCTAATCAAAAATTATTTTTTTAAATTTCCAATGGCCGGCACTAGCCGTTAGAGGCAATGGCTACTATTAAGGCCGGAAGTGGTGGTCACTTTATTATAAGGGTAATAGATGGGCCACCGTTGCTTCCTATGAAGGTAGAGACAATTTACTTGCTACTGAAAGGATTTAGATCCAAAAACCGTTCCATTAGCTAGTTCTTGACATAGAAATAATGATATTTTGAAACTGTAAAAGAAAAAAATGCTTTTTGATCTCTTACACTATTATATTGAATGATCATGCAATGAATGATGTTTAGTGCTGTGCAGTAATAAGTAACAAGAATTGTTTTTAACCCACGAAATTTTAGTTTACAGACGCAGTTAAAAACTAGCCTTTAAGGGCTTTAACTTGCTTTAATTTGAATTTGTAAACAGAAGAATAGGTTTATTGGGCTAAATATTAATTGCAGTTTCTTCGTTCAATTCCTGGTAAGTTCTTTAATAATGGAACTTAGTCTCTTAAAACGACTGAGGCAAAATGTAACTTATTTTTTACCTCTCTATAATAGGAAAATAAGGTTTAAGAATGGGAAGAAGTAACATGAGGTTCTTACTCTCTTCAAACCTCAATTTGCTACCTCAGAGAGTTCTTTAGCCGTGCAAATATCCGGTCATTACTAAACAAGCCGCGAAAAAAATATATCGAGCTCCTTATACGTTGCGCCGACAATGCTACATGACTCCTCATAATTTAACAATAATTACGGCTTGATTAATTTATTTGTGGCATCCAGAAAATGTGGTAAACACATTTGTTCAAGGTAAATAACACAAAGTTAAATGTTGTTATAAAAACTCAAAATTATATAACGGATTAAATAAATGTTAAACTGTAAATTAAAAAATTCAATTTTTAAATTAAACACCATTCTTTAAACTCAGCAGGTTTATTACTTTATTTTATGCTATTTTTGTAGCAGGTTTTCCTTCTTTGTACCGCTACAAGGGAAGATCCCTTCACGACAAAGAACATAGAAACGGAAAGTCATCTGAAATCTGAATTTACTTTCGAAGGAGAATGCCCCCCCAACGGTGTTAATTGCTCCATAACAATGATATCTTTGAATAGGAAGTGGAAAAGTAGGTGTATTTACAGTTTAAACAGGATTTCTAGAATGATGATTGAAATGATGATTGATTGAATTGATTGATTTCTAGAATTCAGCTATTCTGCTGAAGCTTAATTGCCGTCGTTCAAATTCTGTTCCAGTTAGGAGCTGACTTCACAAACAAGCGTTACAGAACGATTTTCATTGAAAAAATGCGAAAACTAAGTTTCAAAATTTTTCCTTTATTCCACAAACTGAAAGACAGATTTATAGGAGAATAAATCAACGTATATTATCGGATTCATCAGAAGATGAAATAGCATTAAATTATGTAAAAATGCCTACGGCGAATTTTCGCGCTAGCAAATATCCTTTAAGTTCCAGTTCAAACTGTGATTCGGAATATGAAACTCATATACATGGCACTTCGACCTATAACGCTTGTTTTAAAGTTGATAAGACAAGTACTGAATCTATTTCATTCGAACAGTAAAGGAATTGAAATATATTTCATACAGTGTTTCACATCACACTACTTGTCAGAACACGTTTCTGGAATGAATGAAATGGATCTTAAAATTCCAAATAAACCAGAATCAGAGCGCTAAAAATTCTGAAGAATCATAAATGCTTTAAAATTGCCCAAGTGGTGCGCGTACACTCGTGGGCACTCCTAGGAATTCCTTTATAAAAACAGTGGGGAATGGAAACTATGTATACTTCGGCTTAGAAAATCACATTAAAAAAATGCGTAGTCTTAAGATGCATAGATTTTGCCTCAGTTAGCTTATATAGAAATAGCAATAAATATTGATAGTTTATCTATATTCAAATTAAAAGAATTTACGAACGAAAGTGTGAAATTATGTAATGAAGATATTAACTTCGGAAATGAAAATAAAATAAAATATTTCAATGCAATATTGTTGGCATGTATGTTAACAACAGGATATGTTTTCCAGTATCTGTTGGTGAACTACTTCAAAATACTGATTTTTAATGTCTCAACAAGAACTGATTGATGACTACTACCACAACGATTATCCCATTTTAAGGAATATTCCAGATATAGGACTAAAAAATATTCCGTTAGACTTTATGAGTCTTGTGTGCTTAGGAGTTAGTACGAAAAATTATTACTATTTGGATAGGCGGAGGCAGCTTACTAGTACGATTACCCCATAAAAATCTTGAATTAATTTAAAAAAAACATTTGACCAGTTTAATACCTTATGCACAAGTTGAATTTGCGAGAAAACCAAGGACCCTAAAGAATTGAAACATTGGAAAGCAGCAAAATACCGTTCATTTTTATCGTACACAGGCCAGTTGTTTTAAAAGAAATTTTAAACAAAAAGCTTTATGATCATTATTTACTACTACATGTTTCGATTAGACTCATATGCGAAATACAGAATCAAATGGCAATTCATGAATATGCACAGTCTCTATTAAATCTCTTCGTAGTAAATTTTGGGCTTTATTATGGAAAACAGTATATTTCTCAAAGTTTTCGCGGCGTACTGCATATTTGCGAAGATGTAAAAATGTCTGGGACGTTAGATAATTACAGTGCAGTTAAATTTGGAAGCTATATGTCTTCTGTAAAAATTGATTAGAAAATCTTCTGCTCCATTACAGCAAAATAGCAAGACGAACTCATGTGCTGTTCAGTGATCATTGTAGCCGTCAATAATGATTCAATCAACGTAACCGACTTAAGTTCAGAATTTCAAAATTTACACTCAACTGGTCCACTACTGTAAAGTTATTAAATGCTTAATTTTATTACTGAATTTTGAATAGAAATTAACTGACGTCAGAACTGATTTTGTAGAATAATTTAATTATGAACATATAAGAGAATTCAGTTTTGGGCTATTGAATGGTTAAAAATGATCGAAAGATTTTTAATATTTGAAGAAAAATTTTCTCTTGTAATATTTTGTATTAATAATTCATTTTAAGTCTCTTGTTCAGTTTTAGATATATTTACAAATTATTAAATAAATTGAAAAAGTAAGTTGTATAAATATTCTTAATATTTCTTTTGTTCGCATAGTAATCATAGAAGGAGGACTTGACACTATCTGTGGAAAATAAGTAGGTTTTAGGTCATCAAAACACCTTCGCACACTTTCACTAGAATGCAAGGAAGATTCCTGGGGGATATGCTGTGGTGTGAGATTAAGCAGTCGGGAATATGTATTTAAAAGGTTAAAGAGATAATCCGGGATATAATACCTAGTATTTCAAATTCTGATAGCCTCCCATGTGCTGTCAATGGAACCGAGATAGGATGTCCTAAGGATATACTGGGATGTGACATTAAATACTCGGGAGGATAAGTTTAGGAGGAAACTAGGATATTAAGGAATGTCCTGAGGGACCTAGACAGGATGTTCTGAGGATATAATGGGATGTGTTTATGAGTATAGTGGGCTATTCTGGCAGATTCTAACAACATCCCTTACGCTGTCAATGGGATTTAGTTAGAATGTCCTGAGGATATACTGGGATGTGACATTAAACACTCAGGAGGATGTGTTTAGGACGTTCGGGGGCTATTCCGGGATGTTCTGAGGATATGCGCATATCCCGCGAGCAACATCCTCAGGATATCCCGAGGATGTTTTTGTGCTATGTGAGTCGTTAATCACTACAAATCCAAGAACCCGTGCAACAACATGTTTCCTTGTGTAGACGGACTTCAGACGTCCAAACATACTTGTTCTCCTTATGTAAACTGACCTTAATATATGTGTGAAAATATTTCACATGACTGTGCGCACATTTGAATGTTTGACCAAATCAAGCATAATATGTAAATTTTCTATTCAAGTGTTTAATGTATGAGAATAACAAATAAAACGTTAATTTTTTAACTAAACCAGCCTTTTCACAATATTTAAACTAACGTATCTTAACCGGCTAGTAGTAAAATTGTGATGGTTTCTTGAGAAAGAATCATAAATTGGCCTATTGTAAAAAAAATTTTCCTTTTATTTATTACCTAGACGGTTTTTGGGACGTGAATGTTATTTTAAGTTTTCGGAAAGTCGTAAGTATTATAAAACGCTATTTAAACTATTGTATTTTTTTCGCTATTGTATTTTTCATGGACACTGTAAATAAAACGATATGCCTAAATTCAGTATTCAAGGACACAAAGTCTACAGGCGGTATTCTCACATTTTAGAAAATTTTCAGGGCCATTTATTTAGTGTTTAAAATGTAAAGAGTGTTTTTTTAATGTTGACCCGAACTACCTTTTTTTCTAGACTAGAAGTCTGCATCGCGATTTCTATGATAGAAAGCCTTTTAAAAAAAATTTGAGGGCTCTTGATTTCCACATTTCTTCCAGTAGTTTCCAGAGTCCATCAATCGTGGAGAGTTTGCGCTTAAGAGCTCTTTTCAAGAGAAAAAACACAATAGTCCATAGGAGAAAAATCAGGGGAACTGATTCGGAACTAAGACATAATGTTCGTTAGCAACTGAGACAAAAGTGTTATTGGAATAATATATTAATTGAGTATCGAATATAAAATTTCATATTTCTTTCACATCAAACTAAATAATAATTTTTTATCCAAATTATTTATCACAATATTTCGGAACAAATCAAATGTTTACTAAGAACGTCAAAAACGTCAACAGTTTTTCCGATTTAGCCTACGGTTATAAGCGAAAATGCACATTATTCTTGTATATTTTCTTCGTCTCTCGTGAATGTATATAAATTTCCTTCCAAAATAAATTTCATCGAAAGAGCCTTTCATTAACCCTGATGAGAAAACATAGTTATCACAAAGTCAAATATGTATTTCGTCAACTGTATTTATGTTTGAGATCAAATGAAGAAAAATAAATTGCCAGATGATGTTTAAAGAAAGAGAATATTATTGCAATATGAATGGATAAAGCTTTCTAACAAAACAAAGCATGATATCAGATCCAACTGTTAATGAAATTTTGTGAACCACACTTTAGCTTTAGACAATTGGTGTATACTAATACTATTGAAGTTACTGTTAACAGTTTTTATTATTTAACCTAATGTGTAGAAAACTATAAAAGTATTTATAAATATGAAATCCTTTTTCAAAAAAAATAAAATCAAAAGATATGTATTGACTAGTTTGACAAAGATTAACTTTGATGGAAAAATTCTTTAATGGATGAATGTAATAATTTTGAGTTTAATTATACGTCTTCATCATAATCTTAAATTCCTTCTGGAGCTAGCAAAATAATACACAGAAAGATCTGATTTTTTTCTTTTGGAGCAAAATTTAAATTTAATAATCTTGCAAATGTTTTTTATCTCCTTTCATTTCTTTTTGTTTTGTTATTCAGTTTCATTTCTTCATCAAATAAGAATCCTTTTCTCTGTTTCTTAGTTATGAATATTTACATACGCGCTCAGTATAGGTTCTGCTTGGTAGTTTTTGCTCAGTCGATTTTAAAATTAGAATTATGCTTCCATCCTATATTATACAATTATGAATAAAGAAATTTTTAAGTTTCATTACATCTAACTCAAATTTCATAGAGAAGGAAATGAAGAGATGGATAAATATTTGTTTTTTCATTTGCCCCAAAATTTAAATAAAATACAAGCATTAGATGTTAAGAATTTTTTAACTGCAGAAGCTTTTATAATTTTGGAATAGTAAGCATAATGTTCAACTGCTCTATCACACTAATGCGAATCTTTCACTTGCTTACCTAGAAACACTAATCACTTTCATCACAGTACAAGCTCTGATAAATGCGATAATTCCTTACATCCTCCTCTTCTTAGAAATGAGTATCTAGAAGCATGAGACTCTGTCGTCTACATTTAAGTGTTAATGTATTATTATTATTTACTACACGCTTAGTTTTCAGTTCCCTTAAAGGGATTATTAATATTTTTTCCTTCTAATCTGTTAGTTATTCCTTCTTGCCCCTTAATTATAAATGTTTATTTGTTTAATACACATATTTTAGGGAATGAGAGGGAGTTAAAACGAAACTTCCATACACTAAAAAAGAATACCTCTAATAAAGTTAAAGAGTTAATAATTATGATCTTAGAAGGGAATGTTTTCTTTAACTCTGATGTAGACACCACATGACTTCCTTGTACGGTCTATTAAAATAAACACATTTTTTTGCTGCAATTCATTGAAACTTATTTCCTAGAATTCCATTAGAGATATATTCCTTATTCAATTAATTAGTTCTCACTTCGCGAAAAAGCAAGAATGCATAAAAACTCAAAGCATCTTCATTAAAATTTGAAAATAAAGAAAAATATAAAATGCTAAACACAGTTAAAAAAATTGCTATTAAAATTAGGGTTTCTACGCAAAAACAAGCAATTCGGCCAGCCGGCAGGAAGATTGATTTTTCGGTACACAAAACTGAAGTCGACTTTCGGTGCCCCTTGGCAAAAAAAAAAACTCTGAAGTTTATGCAGAAACTGAGGTAATTTACTATTCTACTAAGAGTTTTAAATGTAAACAAATGGCCACTTTTGTTAAGCTTAGTACCACTTAAACAGCTTTTAAGATCTTGCTAATTGTACAACTACTGCATGTATATTAACTAAAGTCATACAATTCTTAACGGGAACATAAGAACAACCTAATTTAATCACTTTTAGAGCAAAAAATGCAGAATTTACCAATGTATAAGAATAAAAAACTGAACTCACTGAGCCGGGTAACGGAGTGGCTAAATATATATATATATAGTGTACGTTTGGGGCTTCCCATTGCAATTAAAAAGGGAGGTACACAACTATACGTTATAGAAGTCTCATATACAAAATTTCAATGTTCTGAGGCTACTCCTTTTTGAGTTATGCGAGATATATATATACATATTTAAGCACGCATTTACAGACGTTACCAAACAAAATCTCATCTGAATCCATTTAAAATTCATCGTACAATCCTTTTTAAGAAAAAACGTCCTTTATTCTCTCCGCACGTACAGATGTCCTGAAAAAAACCCGTTCAATAGATTCGAGACCGGTCAAAATGAATATTTCTGTTGTAATATGATACCCGACATTTTTCGAGATTACAGTAATTTCTTTACTTCGTACAAGGAAGTCAAAACAGAAAAACAACGGAAAAAATACAAACAATTAACTTTGCAGGTCAATTCTTGTATGGAATGAATACAGCCTATTTATAAGTAACATAGAATCATGATAGATAATATTAATAAAAATTATAAGAAATTTCATATCAAGATAACAAGCTCAGGAAACTCATGTCTTTAAGAAAATAAAGCAAGTGCAAATTGACCTTTATATACACGCTATATGAAAACATTCGAGCACCCAGACTGTATAATGATTAGTGATGCTGCCTGTTCTACTGATGGGCCCACCCGAAGAAGGCGTGTATATTTCTAAATGTATAGTGTCTATGCAAGAACGGGGAACTCAAAACACACGTCGAGCCGAAATTCCTGTCTAGAGATTGATGAGAGGGGAAGAGGAGTGGCAGCCTTCGGACTGCCGTCGGAAATTGGATCCGACTGCACCGTTAGCGCAGTGGGATTATATTTATAAAACCAATGGTGATATTCAGGTGATCCGCCTACTTCCAGCTGAAGATAATTCAACAATTTTCAGGTAACCTAGTGTTTTAATACAAACTGAGACTTTGGATTTATTGACTATATATTTTTATTAAAAAGTGAATTATTTTTTAATTTGAAATCCTCTAACAGAATATTTTTAGGACACAGTTTGCTTAAAAGGCCTAAATTTTTCATAGGGGTTAAATCAAAGTTTCAGCTATTCAGAAATATAAGAAAGAAAAGAAAGATGTTGTTGGTGAAATGTAGAATCAATTTTTTCTACACGTATGTTCGTGATGCATGATGATGATTAGAATTTAGACGTTTATTCCGTGGGGGAAACGCTGTACGTTTTTGTGTGCCTTGTGTTAATCCTGTTCTTTTTCTCATGTTACTGCTTGTGGCAGGTGATATGTGATTTTGAGTTTCAATTCTGAAAGTGCTGCAGATTTCGCAGAAAAAAACGTTTTCAGTTCAAATAAACAAAACGGGAGTATGCTTGTGATTTCATGATGAAAACGAAATATTGAAGGCAAAGCAAGTCGTTCTTGTCATGTTTTTTATCTTATCTAAAAGTTTTTTCCTTTCGGCATCTGTGTTGCAGAAGGAACAAGTCAGATTGATTTAAGTTTTTTTTATTTAAAAAAGTGATTGATTTTTCCATTAGAATGGATCTGGTCTCCAGCGCATTAGTTGGAAATATTTTGAATGAATTCAGTTGAAACAAAAGATAGGCTAATGGATTAGCCTGTCATGGATCTACAGTAAAAAAATTAACATCGTGAAATTTGTTCATTTTCGAAGAATGCATTTGCAAAGTGTTTGTAAATTTTATCATTTCTTTTCCTAAAATTGAAATCTGTAGTTTTATTATTTTTTCATTTTTGTTTTAAATTTCGTAGTAAGTGTTCTTAATGCAATTTCAAATGCTGAATATACGAGTCATACATATGTTGAATACGCTAAATTGTCTCAGCGACAAATATTGCAACTTCTTTGAAGTTGCTGTTCCTTTAGTAAAAAATTCTAAAACTATCCCTCGCTCCGTGACTACATAGTTCCTTGCTATTACTAAGAATTTAAAACTTTTGATTTTCGTATAAATTACGCTATTAATCTTATGCTCTTTTTTGTTATAATTTCAATATATGTACGAGCTTATTCAGCTAACGTGGTCCGCTACTTGAAAATAAGGTCACGTCAGTATTAAATTAACCAGTATTAAAGTCGGCTATGTCCCGAAGATTCCAGAGCATGTATGGAACTCCATAGTTTAGTTTAGTTTAGTAATGGAGGAGCGAGCACCATCCTCTACCATGGCGGTTAATTGGTATAAGACAGCGTTCCCCCTTATTTAGAGCAATCCAAGATGGTATGGAGAAGGGTGGGGGACCACACGAACCTTCCACCAATCACCCGTCGAGACTCAGCATATTTATTGAAAATCATGTAAAAAATTGCCAAACAAGTGCCATGGCAGGTAAGTACATTACCATTCATTATTGCTTTAGGAGACATACATATGCAGCATAACACTGCATTAGACATTCGATGATACATGACATATGATACTGTGATATATATTACTGCATGATACTCAGTGGTACTACATCACATTGGTTACTAACAGACAAGCAATCAATGATTTCTTGTATGGCACATGCGACTACATGATTAAATAATGCTTAACTGTGTAAATAATGTATAAGTACTACATTTAGATTTTTGGATACTACATGACGCATGAAAACTATATATAAGATAAAACATGAAAACATGGCTACATACTACATAGAGACTACAGACTACATACTACATAAGGATTACTTACTACGTGATACAAGAGACTAATGATATGATGCATTAGTGGGACTCTAATACAATACGATTCTTCATTATTCTACATAAATACTTATATTGTATTACATGTACTGCATACATGATTATATTAGTGATACTGCACACATAAGATACATAGTACATGGTATGTACTAAGCAACAGGCGTTTTCGTTGAGACTATGCTATTTTTTTATAGTAAATAATTTTACATGATGCATTTATTACTGCATGAAAATATACTAATACCTACATGACTAAGCGAATATAATTTAACATAATACTACACAATACACAAGCTATCATAGTATAACATAATACTATATAATATAATTCACCATAATACTACACGATACTAAATGATACTACACAATGCCACGATACATACAGGATACTTGCATTAAAACGCGTTACTTTATGTGACTGCAGGATTGTATAGACGATATCATTCGTTACTACAAAACTAATGGCATAGTATTATATGATACTACGTAATACATACAGGGTGTTAGAGAATACTGAAGGACAGGTAAATCAATGATATGTCTAATATGGCATCTTGATAAATATGTAACATGTCATCATCACTACAATAGTATAAATATCTTGCTTGCAGAAATATACATTATATACGTACATAGAATTACATAGGTTGGAAAACAACAGTGATATTGCTTTTTCTGTTTGGCCAGGATATATTTCTATAGAATAACTGCACATTATAATTGCTCAAAGGCTCTACACAGTTTGACACAAGTCCTAACACACCCAAGTTTGACACAAGTGCCTAACGCTGTTAGTTAAACGGTGATGGTAGTTATTTTGCGTTTGAGGTGGCGTTGTTTAAATAAAAATTTACAAAAGGCTTGCCCGTTGACATCATTCTGATGTGTTGATCCTCTGTTAAAGGACAGCTTGTTACACAATGGTCTGGAGTCCCCGTTTGGCCACAAGTGTATATGATGGCAAATCGTTCAAAATATTGTGGGAAGCTGCCGTGTCTCGAAATAAAACGGACAAAAATGGATTTGTAACAATTCTGTCCGTATCTACATATGTTATGAAATAGTGCGTTCTTTTAACTGTCTGGCTATTATCCCAGTCTTCTTGCCATTTGGCAGTAGCCTTTTGTCTTAAATTCTTTTTAGGATAGGAAGTTGGCTATGGAACACTGATGTGCGGTATATTATCTCCTGTGGCTGCTTCCTTTGCTAGGCCATCAACTAATTCGTTTCCGTATAATCCCATATCTTTCTATGTAAAAAAAAGGGGGCAAATGAGTTTTTCTTTTCCTTTCTTTTTTCTCAGCTTTGATGAAGCATACTCTTTTTATATATTATCTTAAGCATAAAACACAATAACTTCAAAAATGCAGCACAGTTTTTCAGCTGAGTCATAATGCTTCATTTTTTTTTATTATTATTTTGCCTGACTTACATCTCCTTGTAACATTTTAATAGTTCAATCACAGCATGATACGGTTTATGCATGCAGTGTTACATTTGCTAAATTTCTTCATAGAGCGATATTACTGAATTTAAATCACTTTCAGAAGCTTTTTACCCACATTTTACATCAGTATGGTCAACTGGGTGGCATCATTAAAGTGCACAAAAACATAAATTTTATTTCCAAAATTTTATATTTCTGGCGAAATTTAAAAAGTAATTTTTAAAAGTAAATTTTAAAAGTTTTTGACTTCAGACTTGCATAATTAGATTCAAACACCCATCTCTATAGATGGATATCAAAAGTACGCAAAAGTAGATTGAAAAACAAAAATTAACAATTGTCAGCTGCCTGGCAAAAAATGTTTTAGAGGGTCTCCGGTATAAAATATATACTTGCTCTCAAAATTCAGGATTTCGCTCTAGACGTTTTTAAGTCTCAATTTTGTGGTCTTAGGGTCCATAAGTTACAATTCATGCAGAATTTTAAAACAATTTAAATTATTTTATATACCGCCCCTCAAAGGGTTAATTAGTTTTATCTTTCAACAGTATATACCATTTTTATGTAACCCTTATGAATAAACGACTTTTATTTATTTAAGATTGTTATTTGAGATATATGAAGTAAGTAACGTGAATGAATCACATAAATGAAGGACTGTGCTATTAACAGTATAAAGATGAAGGTTAATTATTTTGATTTACTTTTCTAATTTGTAAACATCCGTTCAGTTAAAAATCTATCTGTCATCCAGTCGATGACTTCCAGCTATCGAGTCAATGAAGACCGAAGTTATCTCTGAAGAAAAATACGTAGAATTTACAGTATGAAGTAAGATTCAAGAACTATAATGCTTCAAAATTCAAACATGAAAGAAAAGGGAAACTTTTTAAACTTCGACACTTATTAGCCATATTATGGAAAGCAGTGATTTTAACAGAATGAGAAAATTCATAAGATTTGGTATTTAACTAATAGTTTTTATTTCTAACCATTTAAAATCAGGAAGGTAATATTTTAGAAGAAGAATATAGAAAAGAAGTAAATACTACTTTTCTTAAATTCATTTTTGTATGATATAAAACCAACTAACCGACTACTCGATAACTGAAGAATTTGTTTATATTATTGTGTTATACACGTGTCTGAATTTATGTTAATAATTGTTGATATTTATTACATACTACTGAGCATCACACTTCACATGAATATGTTTCCTAATAAATGAATGAGAAAAATATTAATATTCCTAAGCAGATGGGAGTTGTGAAACCCCACCATAACTGATTTATTAATTTGAGTTTTCCGCATTTTGAGCGTAGAAAATTCATCATTACAAGCTTAGATGGAACATTATATGTCTAGTCATTGCATTCCCTTTGAACTTAAGCCATAAATGAATGTATCTCAATAGGACGTTGGTAATGCGGAACACTTTTTTCGACTAGAAAAATTTGTAGTGACTGAATAAACATTTCTTGCGTGCAAAATATATTAAAAATGAATGTTATCTTTCATATTATTTTCTAATTGACTTACGCTGTAATATATTCATTCATTAAAACATTTCTCGAACAGTGTCAAAATTGTTTTCTTTGAGTTTCTTTTTCCTAAGAGCCAAAAAAAGATACATCAAACCGTCGTTTATACTAAAAGGGAGGGAATCAGTTTGGGTCTTCTTTTACTTTCCTTTATCAAAACATAAATCATTCGAACTATCTACGGCAGTTACCAATTAAAATATATATATATATAATTCCGTTAAGTAACAGTATGTATTATAATTCTTTTAACTATCTATATTACAGTAAAAACGTACTATCTTCGTAATGTGCAAATATGAGTGATTTTCTTCTTAGATATTTTTGCAAGACCTTTAATGCGGTGTAACAGTGGTATTCAAACTGCTCTCGTTATCCCATTTGCGTCGCATGGTAGATAAAAATCCTAAAGAATTTGAATTGATGGTTATACAACTAAGGATCGACACTCTAATTGGGGTTGCGAAATGGTTTTTTTTTTTTTTTTTTATTGCACAACCATAAATTGCAAATATAGTATGTACACCTTGCACATACAAAAAAGGGACAATTCTATATTTCCAGTTCTAGTGGGCCAGTTGACGAAATTTAAATTGCATTTTGTATGTTTCGAAAGCGCGACTTGGGATATATATTACATTTATGTATAACTATTTTTCTAACATAGGTGTTTTGACATAAAATCGGGCTTTATCTGGAATGACATTTTTTCCTTACTGCAGATTGCTACTCAAATTATGCCAAATAATCAAGTTTTGTAAAAATCGCACTAGTAGTTTTTAAAAGCTTAGTTCTCAAAATTGTATCTTCTCAATGGTAATTGAATATGGTATATAATTATTAATATCTATTTTTTTATTAAACTTTCCATCTTTCACAATTCTAAATTTAGGTTCAGTCCAAATAAAATTCGCAGCTTTTCTCTAATTTGCTTTTGAAAGTTACATTTTTTAGAATTCTTTATAAATTTTTCGGAAAACAATTTTAATTATAAACTATAAAATGTTTGCTGTCATCTTAAAGTAGATGCTTTTTTAGGTATACCTGCAAAAAATATTTTTCTTTTCAAAATTTCCGATGATGTATGTGAATTTACATATTGGCGCGTTTTAAAACTTGTCATATTTATCAGAAATGACAATAACGCCAAATATGATTTCCGCACTTTGTTAAAATTATTTGAACGAATGAACGATGCATCTTTTATTTCGCTCATGCACAGTAAAAGAGAAAGAAAAATTGGGTGCCATAACTTAAAAATTGAATTTTTCTTTTCGCAAACTAAAAAAAGTGCGCCAAGACAAATTTTAAAATTTCTCGATAGTTACTCATCACATTTTAGAGAATTTAATATTTATGCATAATTATAGAAGTAGAACCGAAAAATAAAAAAATATGTATACCATTTCAGAAAAAATCCGATTTTGTGTCCAAATACCTATGTTAGAACAGTGCATATGTAAATCTAATATATATTCTAAGTCGTGGTTCTGAGACATGAAATCGCAGGTTTTGTCAATCGGCTCAGTAGAACGGGAGATATAGAACTGTAGCCCTCTTTTTTGTGTGTGCAAGGCGTACATTCACTAACACAGAACATACAACCAATAAAATAATTTGTATTATTCATTGTAAAAACGTGTTACCTCTAAAAGTTAAAAAAATATAATACTTTAAAAAATTCGAAGGTGGTTTTTTTTCCATACACATGGATTAAGTATTCTTTCTGATTAATAATTAATTTTTTTTATTCATTCCGTTACGCCATATTTTGTGAAAGCTAAATTCGATTGAATGCTGTTTTTCCTATATCATTCCCAACCAACGAAGTGCTACACAAAATCTCGTTTTTAGAATCGTTAATTATAAATAATTTCACTGTTAATCACCTGGATCATTAAAGTACATATATTATCATACGAATGCACTCTGGGTGTTATTAATTGTTTAAAAAAGTATTTAAAGAACATTTTAATCTATTTTTGGAACACTATTGATATTTTTATATTATTTATTAAATACAGCACTATTGTCAGCCCTTACATTTTTTATCTACGATTGAAAACACTTATGATGTTTCCTTTAGAAGCCTAGAAAATTGCATTTTCTAAATACCTAATTCTCCATCTGAGCCACTTTACATAACATTGTTCTGATGTAAATCTCCGATTACAAAAACTAATTTATTAATTTTAGTTACGTTACTGCAATTTTTATCGGAATAGTCCTGATGATTAATGCATGCAGTAATACTCAATTTTCTATTAAAAATATCTGTTTGTATACCTGCATTAAATCTTATATTTTTCTGTACTTTCACCAACATAATTTTTCTATCGCTGGAAATTTTCTTTCTATTTCTTTCGAACAAAGTTCACTGAAGTTCAACTATATACTAGAACGCATTGCAGAAAGACGACGTTGTTTGGAATAAACTGGATGTTTCAATTAGCTTACGGCAGCAACAAAACAAAATAGGCGGAGACAAAAAAATAATAAATGATAATAAATGAATAAAAATAAAAGTATGGCAATGCCAGAAATACAAATCAATGCTTTATTGTTGCATTGAGGAAAATTGAATGAAAATTGTTGCTTTTGTTGCTAATGCTCACTTGTCTAACCTATAGTTAGCCTTCGGCACGGTTGTCAGCTACGCTAACCACTATACCGGTTGGGCAGCACTAATGAAAATGAATTAATATTTCAATTGAAGCAATCGTTTTACTTTTAAATTTTACTTTACAAACAAATATTAATGCAAATTAAACCTAATTACATGTAGTAATTTTCCAGAATTCAATATATCAGATTTAAATTTTCAAGCACTCATATGGATTTTGGTCTTCCGTTCAGTATACTCTTACAAACATATTATTCAACTGACTATATTATTAAATTATTTTATATTATTTGCAAGCTTTAAGTTTAATAAATATTCCAATTGAGAGATCACAAAGAGAAAAATTCAAATCTTATCCTCTCCTTTACTTGTCGAGAAAGTTCAACTTCCTTTTATATATACAAAAAAACCATAATTTCAGATTCTGTTGAGTTAGTAGCTTAGCTACATGAATTTTATTAGAAAACGAAATCATTCAATTTCCTAAAAGAGCTGCCTTAATTTTTATGTTCTGAAAAACCAGTTTAATTTTCCCTTAGGTTCGTTAATCAGCGTCAAAGCGGAAAATCAACGAGGTTAACCTACAATTCTTCTTTACTTGCGCTTATTGAGCAAAGCGGGTATGTACTTTTTTTACCATTTATAATTACATTAACTCTGCTGTGTTAGAAAAATGAACAAAAGACTTTAAGCACGAGTGCAGGCTTTGAAACCTGTGTTCGCTATTGCAGCTTAGCAGTATTTCAGTTTGTGTTCATGTCTAAAGAACTTCTTTTCGTCAGGCACATCTTAAGAAACCCTAATGGGAAACCAATTTAGCAAGCTTTTGGCAGAGTTATAACTACCACTTCGGAAGTTTCTTTCTTCTGTTTTGAAATTGTATTTACTTTTTTTTCAGCTGTCTTTCATAAAGCGGCGGCACATTTCGTTCAGATAGCTGTAGATTCTTGACTTATTAAGCCTGTTTCCTTTTTTACTTCCTTTTCTAGATTCTTTTATAATGACTCTTTCATTTTTTTTTCCTTTATTTGTCTGAAAGTTGGGTTTCTCGCTGTAAAAGAAGAGAGTAACTCTTGTGCTTTTGAAGAAAGGAGCTAGGATTTTCAAATGAAAATGCAGAAGTAGACTGAAATAAATGAAAATCATTAGATACATGAAACAAGAAAGCCACTGCTAGTACAACATGTTTACTTAAATGTATGCTTTGCCCAAACTTTTAAAAAAAAGGCTCTCTAGAAGTAAAATACTTATTTAAATACACATACTCCTTGACTGGTCGTTTATTTCTTTCAGATAAATGCAAATAGTTGTGTTTTCGCTTAATGGATAAAGTATTCAATGTTTCTACAAATCCAAATTTTTAAAAAAGCTAAAAGTTTACTTTTAGGGAGGAAGTGATAAATATACAGAATTCTTCTAGGTTGCTTACGCAGAATACTCCTAGATTATAAGGAGAATATATGCATGTTATTGTTTGAATACCAGAAATTATACTACCTAAAATGCCTAGTTTATACTGACCTAAAATGCCTAGTTTTGTAAACGTATGGTTAGTTCATTTTCATTTTAATACAATGGGAGACACGGCCACGCTTTATTTATATATAAAAAACTGAAGGCTCATGTTTTTAATTTTTTGGTATTTATTAAATCATATTTACAACTGTATAGTTAAATTTCTACTCAAATGCTTTTATAGACTACTTCATATCCATTATTGTGATACAGTTATTGCTATAAGTCCCATTATTTATTTTCAGATATTTTCTTGTTGCATTTATTTATAGGACATCCAAAGGTAATTTGCCTTCAAATAATACAATGAATAGAGAATGGGAATCCTTATTCTGTATCCTTAAATCAAAATGCACTTCAGGAACTACGACGCTGCTATAAATAATTCATTAGATTTAGAAAACTATAGTTTGAAATGTATTATCCATCTAATAACAACTAATACGAGAACAGAGTCAGAATTTTATTTTTCGGACGCATAACAGTTGTTCTATGTGTGCTTCTTTCATTACATGACATATGTGCAAGATGACATGATAGTTCATATGTATAGATTGGTTCATCCATTTTTGTAGCAAGGCCCTTCATGTCTCATGATCTAAAACCGTGTGACTTCTAAGTCGATTCTAAGATACTTTAAAGATTGTATTTTCGCCCATATCGCTACTATGTACAAAACTACAGAGCTAGAGGAATGTATTAAAAGGCTGCTGTGATGATTATTATCTGATGGAAAAGTTAACAAATGATATGGGCCAAACTCTGCTTGAATGTGTATTACTGTATCGTGTGACTGAAGAAGCATGTATAGAACTATTATAATATATGAAGAAATCTTTGCTGGTTTTCGCTTTTTTAAATGCATCAATTATATATGTGTACCTCCTTAAAATTATATGTTTTCAAATTTTTGCGAAGTGCATATAATGACCTTGCACTTCTGTTTTTACACTTGACATCATTTTAACTTACTTTCAGGGATCGGTTATAAATAAATTAGAATTACTCAAAGTTGATTTTCCCATTAAAGGCTATTCAATGATAATTTTTATTATTATTTGCATACCAAAAGAAGTTTCACTGAAGCGATTTCTAAGTTTTAGACGCTAGAAGTATGTTACTAATGTTCTCATGGAGTTTTATTACTTTAGAAACATAATCTAACAATCATATAATTCATTAAACTAGGAGTAGTTTTCTTTGTAATTTATGCAAATAATGTTAAAAGTTCGCTGTATGCTAATAGCGAATCCTGCCATTATTTTCTGAAACATGATTGCTTTCTGATTCAATGAATAAGATAACCTTTTTTAAAAAAATACATCGACCAATATTCTTCACGAAAAACTGCATATAAAGAGTCTCCTAATTTAATTACATCAGACGCCTTTTTCTAAACCGATATTTTATTTTAGTTAGGCACTCCAGAAATTTCTCTCTTCAATTTATATACTGCCCTTGACATTATCTCCAACATTAAAAAGAAAGACCTCGGTCAATTTTTGTTCTACGAGAAACACACGTTTTGTATATTTTTAATACAGAGTACAACATTTTTGTAAATTTAAGCATAGAGACCGGGGGAGGAACATAAAAAAGCAGATTGCGCAACATTTACAAATTTTGTACTTTTAAATTTGAAAATGCTAAAATATGAATATTTCGTTGTTTAAAACATTTTTGTAATAGGAAATAATAGTATATATCTACAACCAATGGTTGCGAAAATAAATGCCGTGTAAAGAATTTTGTGGACATGGTACATAATCTAGAACATAGTAGGCAGTATACCATCGACATATATATATCTAGTGAATAAAATTCTATGTCTACAGACTGCACCTTTGATATTAGCTGGATAAATTCAAGGAGCCGCCTTTTCTTGTGAGGTCAAAAAACCCACGATATAGGCTTTCTAACCTAATGACCTTTCTCATTAAGCCTGTTGTTCAAAATTTGCTACAATCTAGAACTTCCAGTGCAAGCTAAAAGCTGTGGTCATCTTCTCAAATAATTGTTTTCCTTCTGTGATCTTACATCAGCTTCCTTCAAATTATTTCAGAATGTTTGTCTTAAAATATCCTGCTTTCTTTTACCACCATATTTTGTTCTGCTTTTAGATCGCTGCCAGTAATCCAGCTCAAAAATGTTTCATGTATTACTGAAGCACCGCAAACGTGTTTTCAATACACAATGAAATCTTATCGTGAAATGCAGAAATTAACGGAGAAATTCTCTTTATGGAAAACACTTGATACGTCTTTGGATGGCCTCTTACCATTATTTGTATTTTAGGTAAAGAATAATGAAATTTCATAAGATAATGATGATTTCTCATTTGAAAATATCCGCTGGCTTCCAAAGGTTAAGCACGCGACAGCCAATGAAATTAAAATCAATGAAATCAATGAAATTAAAATCTAAAAGTTTGATTAATACCATATTGCACATGAAGGTAGCAATTGCGTTTAAGCAGGAAAGAAAACGAGTATTATGTACAAAGATAAAGACAATATTTTAATTTTGTAAATTACATGATGTCATACATTTGAATCGTTAACTAATTGATGATAAAATCTGAAAAGCAAACACAAAACTTACATCATTCAGGTATGTGACCACACAGGTCTTTCACACAAATTTTACAACAATTCCCCATGCTTTTAATAAGATTACGAGCCATCGCAGACGTTAGAAACGGCCATTCATCCAATTAAGGGGAGTTTCCTATTGAGAACGTAAATGTGCAGAGACAGCACACCCGAGGGAACCCCAAAGATTTCAATGGGTTTAATGTCGAGATGAATAACTGTACTCTGTACGAGTAATGCAGTCACTTTCCAAGTTCCCACAAGCGATATTAGTTATATGGAGACGGGAATTATCATTCAAATGTAGGAGCTCAGAACCGACTGCTACTGTTGAGAATCTCACAATCGGACTTCATCCAAATACCTGGCAGCCATCTTTAAAGACCATCTTTAAACATCTGTAGCTATGTGCGATATCACATTGAAATTCCACCCCACATCATAATACTGACCCTTCTGAATGAGTAATGTCCGATGATGTTATGGGCCTGATTCGCTGTTCCTCATTCTTTCCAGACATCCACATGCTTATCGTCTGGATACACGCCAATCTGGATTCGTCTATGAACACGACACTGCAGCAATTCAGACTGTCCAACTGAGATGTTGACGACACCAATTTAATCTTGCTCCTGTGTATTTTTTGTAGTGGAACACAAAAACTTAGTACTTGAGGAAACAGTCTTTTAATGTGAAGCCTTTGAAGTTCAATACTGGTAGGTATTATTTTAACCAAATGAAACTTCAATGAGTTACCAAGTGATGTAACAGTTGGGCAGGTTGCTCGTAGATTCCTCTTGATTACTATGCAACATACAGATCTTCAAAAGGGCAACAAAATACAATTGTTGAATTTTTTTGGAATTAGTTCCACATTCGAGACATTACCGAATTATTAGGGCCAAAGAAAATAGCAGCATTTTCTCTTTGACTATCCTGTTTCAGTGCGCCATTGCTCTCGTCTTCATGTCCTAAAGCATGCCACTCGTCTTCTATCGGCTATAGAAATAAGAGTATCATCAAAATATTTTCTAGGAAAGCTACAAACACTTCGTGTCAGCTCTTAAATGAACTTCCTCAAATTCTTCTTCTTTTTTTTCGAACGTCGGGCACATTTTTGTGTCTTTTTTCGAAGTTCGCCACTTCTAAAGCCGAAACTGGTGGCCATGTTATTGTGGACGCACCTAATAGGCTGCCACCGTTACCTCCTATGAAGGAAGAGACGGTTACAACCACGTTATCTCCGGAATTCGAACCCGGTCCCTTCGGTATCACTCAGCTTCCCTAACCATTATACCATCTGGGCAGCTCTCAAACCTTTCTGAATGCTGATATCTTCAACGATTGCCTAGTTAGTACACGTTTGAGCAGTCATACGTAAATGCCTATGATGTATGACATTTTTATGCTGCCATCTCTATTTGCTGCAATTTTTAACCGCTCAAATTCAGCTACGTTTTTGAAAATTGTTAATTTGTACTGCTTGCTTAACTTTTCGAAGCAAGAGTAAGTCAGCCTAATCGGTTGTTTTGTATCATTGTTTTTAATTTTAAGATATTTTCCACGCCAGTTTATTTACATAGTCTAAATAACTATTCATCTAATCGAGCATATTTCTAGTAAAACTGTGTTTTATATTACCCGAAGTTTATTTTCTATGAATGCATTAAACGTTTGGGTCCTAAAACTGAAGAAACGTTCTTGATTTTTCAAAATATACATGTAATCTTTTATGATTTATATGATAAGGAATCTCAAGCAGCAAAATTTGTTCTAGCAGAGGGTTAATGCAAGCGTTCACCGATAAGGGGCGCAGTTTATATCAACAAGAAAGATCAAAATCAGAATAATTCTGAAAAAGATATTCATTATTTTCCTCTGACGTATTTATTGCATAAATACTTTTACGATATATTATACAAATATTTTCCATTGACTAAGCATTGAAAAACCTTTTATGATGAATTATAGATATCTTGTGTTGAATAAATTGTTATACCTTGAAATGCATAATAATTGCATGAACAGACAGGGTAGAGTGACGCCTATCGATATTTTTTAACAACTTTTAGAACTAAAATCATTTCGAGTTTTGTCATTCATCTTCGAGCAAAACTTACTTTATTGTTATGTCAGTTATATTTTGAAAATTTTCTGAATGTTGAGGATTTTCGATCACTTTATAATTTCCGGGTAGCAATTAAATGTTCTTGTTATGCAGTTAATTAAATTAATTTTATTAATTCTAGATTTTACCTGAACACATCCAACAGTAATTTTTTATTTTAATTAAGGTTTGTTAATTAGTTTTAGGAACCTATTTTTAGCAGTAATTAATTTTTAATTGCTGATAAAACTTCTGATAATTAATTTGTTTCTTGAATTTAACCTCAGTAATTCTTATTTACCCTCCTGTTAAGAAAATGCACGGCTTTACGTTTTAGCGTCTAAGGTTTTCATTTGAAAGAAACAGGCGTCTTAAGCAATGCTTTTAGTACATTATTCGATTTTTAAAATATAAATAATTGATTTATCAACTTGAAATTTATACTCAGCGTACAGAAATATTTTGCTGTTCTGGTAAATTTGTATTTTCTAATCTAAGAAAATGAATCGAGGAATTATTTTAAGTTTATATTTTTACTACAAATGACGAAGATTATTTCAAGCATCTAAAACCAACTTTTCGATCTTTTTTTGAGCTTTGAAGCTGCAGAATGACAGGTGTTCTATAATGTTTCCTGTCTGTTTTCCGATTCAACAGTCAGGTAAGTTTTTAGTGGGAAAAGGTTACCCTATTGGTTTGCTAGGTTTGCGTTAAAGAGGTAAGAGATTGAAATTTAGGGAAGAAAAAGGGTAAATTTTTGCATTAGTTCATTCTGGGCGTGGGTGCTGGAATTTTTCACTTATTATGTGGTGCCGACTGGAATATAGTAGTCTTCACTCTTTATATACTGGATACATGCCTGATAGAGTAGATTTTTAAGAGATTTTGATTGCTAAAGAATTCTGAGCTCCATTCATAAACATATGCTTTAGTTAGCGGAGACATGAGCGTGCTTGTTTAGAGGCTCCAAATTTTCTTACCGCTGATGCTAACTAACAATCAGGTTACTTATAATGGCGGTTAGGTGTGAACTAAAACAGGCCTCGCTAGTAGAAGAGCACCACCTTGTTCGCCAACAATGAGTTTGCATCTTCTGTTTCTGTCTCCATGTCCTAAGGGTGGGTAGGGCTAGGTGCCATGTTTTCAACTTGTTTTCTACTCAGGCAGAAGGCCCTGCCAGTACAGCTCTTCCCAGTATCCACATCTAAGAAACTGCCAAATAAGACTCTTCCGTTGATGAAGCAACGTGGACTCGTGGTAAAGTGTCATTAAAGCAAAAATGAGCTATGATAGGGCATTTGTCTGGGGAAGGGGCTTACTAAGCCTTTTATTTAAAATAATGATTAATCCTTCTACGTTTGTAATTGTTCAGAGGGATAGTGTCCAACCAGAGCCATCATTTAAGGGCAATGCTTTCCAGTAAGTCTTAATTGTTAAGGCTTATCATTTGGGAAATATTAAAAGGGTTATGTAAATAGAAAAAAAGAATAGAAAAAATATATTAATCCTTTTCATATATAAGTATGGCACATTTTAAGTCAAATTCTATCTCTCGAGAGCTTTCATATCAGTTTTCCTGCAAAGCAAATTAATATAAATGGTTTAATTCATATTAAATAAAATCTGTTTCCTTTTTACAGACATCAAATTATAACACAATGCATTTACCTTAGTAGATCCGACTACTTGAATCAAATTATAGATTAAGGTGTTTCGTTGATTTTATCGAAAACCATTGCTGAGTTTTCTTAATTCAAATTATATAATTAAAATTATATAATTACCCCCACATAGTAAAAAGTTCCCAAATGACCGTTTTGTGCAAAGCATGGAAAGCCAATTAAAGTTAAGAAAAAATAAAATTTATCATTTGCTTGACTTTTCTTTTATCTAAAATTTATAATCTAATGCACATAAAACGGTATATAAAATTGCTTCAAACTTACCTCCCACTGGAAAGTAGTATGAAAAGAAATAGTGCGTGAATCTATATTTCCTATACATTTTACATAAAGAATTACCTGCACGCATGAGTTTGATGCTATGAATTATTCACAGAATATAAGGTACTTCTATAGGACACATTGTTCCCCAAGACACATTTGTTGAGATCCATTTCGACAACGTATTGCTATTGTACTTACATCAGCTGCTTCATCTCTTACAAAATGTAATTGAAACTTAGAGCAACGAATGGAAATTTGTGATCAGAGAACAAATTTACCGCCATGTAAAAGAAACTGTACGGCATGAATAATAAACTATATATTTGAATCGAGAAACAAAGTTCTTCTTCCTGAATGAAAATGAGGAATTTTCCTGACATGTTCTATTCTTCGAGATGTGGTATGAAATATTTATAATACTTTCAAGCTATCAGTTTGTTACTGAACGACAGTTCTTTGTGATACTCTTATCAATTCTTAGTTTATGATAACGGTAATTAAATTATGATAATTTTCTTATGATGTATTGAAACTGCTGATTTGAGTGCAGTTACATATCTATAGGTTTTCATATTTTTAAAATTTTTCAATTCAATGTTGTTCTAAAATTAATATTGGAGAGCATGGCTGAAAGATTATTTCGCAACCATGTTATTATTAATGTTATTTCATGTAGATAAGTGAATAAAGATATTTAAATATAATTCTAGTTTTAAACCATTTTCTTTGACATCTAATATTTTTAGACTTGTTATCAGACTCACTAAATAGGTTTGTTAGATATAGTTTGTTCATTAAATATGAAGGATGATGCACAATAAGTTGACGCTTTTCAGAATGAAGACTTCAGAAAAAAAACTAATTTGCAGACGAATTTAATGAAATCCCAAATGGAGTATAATGTCCCTTGAGAATGCATGCTCTGTAGATTACATGGTCAGTGAGGAGTTTGTTGTATAGTGCAGGCTCTTCAAAGAATGTTGTTACAGTTGCAGTGGTTGTAGTGAAAATTCTAATTTGTATCACCTCCGATTTGAGACATATTTTTAGCAAGCTCTCTATATTGGTAGGTCTTAAGCTAAATACTTTGTTTTTCATAAATCCACCCCCATCAACTCACAAAAAAGTGGATTTAAATAATCAATCAGAAGGGGTCAATTTGCTATAGTTGCCGCTTTTTCTGTAGCGGTTGCATATCCCGTCTTCAACAGATGTTGCCTTCAACATCACATTATCAGAATTATGACTCCACCTCATTTTGAATGATCTTTTGATTTTGATTGATTGACTGCTCAATGACCTGTGTATAAAATCACCTTGTAAGGTTCTATTTAGTTTTACTACTAAAAATTTTAACTTTTTAGCTTTTCCTGTATTCCCTTATTTCCCCTTGTATTTCTTCGGCGGGATGCAAATGAAGTACGGGAATAAGAGTATTTAAACTGTTTGAAATAAAATATTAGACAGAGTATGATTTCGCTATTCAAAGCGAACGTTTGTTATGTTGTTCTCCACCAGTTAATCCTAGTAGCGATTGCGCATTCTGACCGTCTTGTTAGTATATTGATGGTGTAGGTTTCCTGAGCCAGGCAGTTAGGTTAAATTGAATTGTGTGAATCTTGACCTTTTACATTTTTTGTTATATTATTGTTTAAGTTCAAGGGGTCAGAGCTGTTTTGTACGTACGCGAGTCCGTACCGTTCATGAAGCACGTCATCTAACCTCTTCTAAAGCACGAAGAAAGAAGCCAGCAAACCCACTGTTCTGTAAAATCCTCCTTGTGCTCCCCTTTATACGTGAACTGCTTTCTCGTGAAAGTATTATATTTCTTTAGTTACACAAATCGGTGATTTTGCTTATATATTTTCCATCAAGATGAATGCGTATCTTGCTGGATGCCCGGGCATGAAATGCTTCTTGTTACTGTATAGGTTCATAGACAGGCAATGATTAATTATTTTTTCTTAACATATTTAACGTGACATAATTCTAAAGCGATACAATGAGTGCCATTCTAAAGAAAATTTACGCCTTTAGGTAATTTAGAAAATTCTTGTAATCGAAAGCAACCAGCCAAATGCCACGAACACCCTTAAATAAAAACAGAAGAAAAACCCTCCAAAGTGATGGGTAAAAATAGCAAAGCAGTATCCTTGCCTTTGGCAGAAATTTAGTCAAGAACTCAATGGAATTCGAGTGCAAACAGGTACAGGTCCTTCTTCACTAGCAGCAAAAAACTCTTTAGGACTAGAAAGCAGCGGGCGCAATGACCGTTGCCACAGTTAAAGCTTCAGTTAGTAACTTTATCCAGTAAACAAATGTTCAAAGAAGCTTCTGCTTTGCAGTGCACCCAATTCCTAAACATAATATTCAATATTTGGTCACAGCAAGTAGAAACACCTAATTCTTTTGCTGTAGAGAGTGAGAAAGATGTATCTGTAAAAATATAATAGAGTTATAATTTAATCCTGTGTTATATTTGAAAAGAACAATAATAGGAGATTTAAATGTTGCAATTTGTATACAATAGAGAGGAACTTAGTCATGTTTCAGTACTTAACGGTGGGGGCACTTCGAAGAAAGTAAACACGTTAGAAATCAGTAACACATGTTTTCTCAAGCCATCCATTGCGGTTATTTTTGCAGACTTCCTGGAAACATATTTTCGCAGAGTAATGAGAAAGAATTAATAGATTTGCTTTAGGAAGAGATGATTTTGTTTCATCTTAATTCCCAACAATATGTTAAGACTTAGGGTTGACAACGCTGTCTGAATAAGATGGGATATCATCGTGCTCTTCTGGAGACCGGGCGTAACTTCCAGTAATTTCTAGGTTCTCTTATAGCTTGAGTAACAAATACGAGAAAAATAGGTCTTTTCAGATGAAGAGGCAATATTAAGAAGAGCTTTTGCTGCTATGCTAAAAAAAGTCTCATAAAGTAACCTATTTCTTTTATCGTACGAAAACGCTTTAAAAATTGTTTGATATAAAGCACCAATTATTTAATTTATTTGATAGAAATGCGTAGGTTATAATCATCTTACAGCAGTAACGACCATAAGCATCACTATACATGCTCATGCAAACCTGATTAATAATAAAATAGTGAAGATGGGCATGTTCTGTATAGAATGATATTGTTACTGTGATTTTATTTTGCTTTATAGGTTTCATTTCATTCAAAAGACAGCCAGTCTAAAATTAGAAAATAAAATATCTTACAAACTATATCAATCAGTGAAAGAGATTAGGAAGGATAAATTATTTAAAGTATGATTATACGTAATTAAATTTAATTATCAGAGATAAAATTTCAATGGTAAATCCCACAGAGCTATATCATTCGAAGATTTTTCAAGGAATTAAAATTCCAAATCTGTAAATGAACAACCCTAATGTCTCAAATTGGCCTCGGTTCTTTATATATTAGACAGAAGACTATATTTGTAATTTTTCACTCAGCACTGAAGAATGGTACCGTATCATCTAATGTATTTCTGTTTATCGTTGGTTTCAAGGACTGTTTTTTTAGTTCGGGCATTAACAAGTCAAACTTAAAAATACGTAAAAGCAAAATTTTACACGTATCTTCTGGTAAAAATTACATGAACTCTTTGGTTAGGGAACTATGAACTCGTACGTTACTTCAAACTGTCTCAAACATTTGCTCCAAACTGAAACATGACTCCCTTGCATTATTGCGTATTGGGATTATTTTTCTGATTTTCTAATGAAGCCATAGTCTTTAAAAAATTGTAAATGATTCAGTTCTTTTGGTTAAACAATTAGCTAGAAACTTTGCGTCAAGAAGATATTTTTTTTAAAATCTGCATTACAAAATTACTGTTTTCTTTTATTCACCTCATTTACTTTGATTTACAGTACTAAACTCCTCCTCCACCACCAAAGCAATTGTATTTTTTTCTGCTACGCGTGCATTCATTACTCTTCGGAGTTTTCAATTCAGTACGATTGAGCTTCTTTCTCTTTCTTGTAATATCAGGCACATAGAAAACAACTGCATATCATGTTATGGTACAGCAAATTATGCCCATATTCTCAAATAATCAGGAACTAGGAATCTAAGAACACTTTTTATAACAATGCACAAAAATATATAGATGCATTAGTGAAACCTTACAACTCTTAATTAAATTGAATAATCCGCCAAAAAACAAATTAAATATTATATTAAACTAGCGTAGGTATCCGATGCCAGTTAAGATAGAATGAGAGCAATGTATCTAACAATAGAGAGAATGATACCGCTGTAATCTTTCTCTAATAACGATGCAAAAAATGCGATTCATGGTCAAGCATTTTTCAGTCTGATGTGATATGGAACCCACATAAAAAATTTGATAGAAAAATAAACTAATATCGCTCTCAGTGTCACGCAGTTTTAAATGATTTTCGTTCTAAAAAAATGGTGGTAAAAGCTCAAATTCCATCCAATATTTCTTCTATATTCAATTTTAGTCGGTTAAATGTGGCAAAACATTTATCATAATTGATCAGAAATCAATAACGTGAGCAAACAAACAAACAAACTGGCATTTTTCTTTATATATATATATATATAGATTTTGTAAAACATGAAAATTCTTGATTAACAAACTGTAAGATTTGAAAGCGAGATGAAGCAACACTTTTCGAAATAAAGTATTTTTATCTCCAACACGCGAGACTGTTGCACTCGGAAAAATGAGTGTGAAAATTAGTGTTTTCAGAGTTTTTAATTAGCATCTCGGCTGATTAAAGATAGCAGAAAAACAAACTGTCACTGTTAAAGAAAAACTATGTCTGTTGAGATACGTTTATGTTATGAGGATTATAAATACGAATAAACTGACTGTTCGTAGTTAAGTGAATAGAGGAAAAAATAAAATCAAGACAATTTCACAATGCATATTATTGTCTCATGCAGAATAGGATGACAGCATAAAGAGTTTTGTAGTTTCGAGAATCTTCTTTTAGCAATATTGCTTATTTATGTAAATATATTTATTGTTTTCTTATATTTGTCTGTATTTGTACATTGATTTGTATTTAAATCGTATTTTATGATGCATTTGTGTTTCTATTTATTATTTGCTGTAGATCGTATTGTAATTTTGTGCATTTAAAGTAGTTTTATTCTTGGGTTTAAAATTTCATTTTTCTATGTTTAACTCTTTGTTAATTTGTGTAACAAGCAATTTGATTATTACCTAATTCCGTTTAATGTTTAATATTATTTTATAAAAATCATAATGATATTCAAGACTTAACTGATTAAGGGTAATGATTATTTTCTATTTCTGCTGCAGATATATGTTTTGCAGCATATAACAACACATTATATCTCCTTATACACATAGATTTCTGCCATACTTTTCAAATGAATTAAGTTTTATTTTATGCCTTTCTCCTAAGTTAACGTATCATATAATATGTCGGGTAAAAAATAGCTGAATATATTTTTTTTTTAAAATCAATCTTCAGAATAGCAGAATATAATTAAAATTACGGAGCTACTGAACATGAAAAACCAATTGTTTGTTCTAGGAATTGTTTTAACTTATTAACTAATGTAATTGAATCAAAGTTCAATCTGAAAAAAATCTCTAGGTACATAACTGACTATAACATTTTAAATTAGTTTCGATTTAAATAAAAATGCAACATTCATATAGAAATCTTCTTTCCTTCTACTGTGTTTTTGATTTGTTATGTTTGAATTCTACTGCTGCTTATTTTTTAAGTGACTGATTGATTATATCCCTCCTAGAGAAACTTCCCTCCCCCCCAAAAAAATAAAAGTATTGAATGTTTTATAGTAAAATTTATTTATAGTAAAGTATATTTCATTCCTCTATTCCAGAGTCATATTTACTATAACTTCAAAACGTTGAACTAGAGTAAGTTAAAAATATCTGACTTTTGCTAAGCCAGATTTTTAATTTGTTTAGGTTCTGTGATAAATGTTGTGTCAGATGAACAAAAGAGAATGTCGTTAAAAGTGTTCCCCACTTAGAGAAAACAAAGGAATATTTATTACCTAATTCCGGTAAAGTTGCTTTTCCTGTTGGAGTCTGCTCAGACAGCAACTTCAGTAAAATAAATCAAATTTATAAATAATACACGAATGCTGCTTTCTTGGACAGTAACTGGAAATATTTTTCTGCAGGATCTTTAAATATCTTTTGAGACAGTAATTTTTACTATTTCTTTCTTCTATAATCTTTTGATAGAACTGTAAGTAGATGAGAAATATATCTGCTTTTAATATGTTAAATACTAAGTTGTAAAATACTAGTAGTCTAAACAAATTAGACATTGAGTTGTGTTTTTATTTTTAAATTTCGTTTCAACAACCCGAAGAGCCTTGCTACTGGTGAAACTATGTTGTGTTATTAGAAAATTCAAGTAAACACATGAAATCAATAATACTCACTTAGTTTATTACCTTCCTTAAAACACTGATATCAAACAAATTTACTATCATAAAATTATACTAGTCTCCGGGAAATACCTTATTTAATTTAGAAAACAAATTGCTAAACATTTATATATTTTTCACAAAATACTGCAAATCTTAGAAAATAACCACTTCAATTCAAATACTATTGGTTAAGTAATAACTATTTTTATGAGTCAAGATATAAATTAAAATTTTCTATTTCATTTAACAGTTGTAAGGTTCTTACACCTTATTTATCCAAAAACATGTAAAAATTCTGATAATTAAGTACAGAGTTAAGTAATTAGAGTATTGCACCAAAAGAAAAAAAATTTAGATTTTCAACTAGAACAATTTAAGACTGCTCACAAATTTCTTCAGATCTCAGTTAAATCAACAAATCCTCAAAGATATTAAAGATTTAAAATTTCTACATTTCAAAATTCCTTATAGCAAACATTTACCTAAATGAAAATCTTAAATTCTGATTAAAAGTTCAAAAGGAAAAACTTCTTAACTGATGGATGATGTGAACCTGGAGATGAGGGAATCCGACGGCAGCATGGCGGAGACCGAACATTCGAAGAATACCCAGTACGCAGGAACTTCATCGAGCGGCTGCCTTCTGTATTACGAACTTCAGATCCATCAGGAAACTCAGGTCGAGCTGATGTGAACCTGGAGTTGAAAGAACGAAAACTACCTAACGGCAGCCTGGCGGAGACCGAACATTCGAAGAATACCCAGTACGCAGGAACTTGAAGTATCATCGAGCGGCTGCCTTCTGTATTATGAACTTCAGATCCATCAGGAAACTCAGGTCGGAACACAGGTAGCATGGACGGGTTGAGCTTTCTCTTCTTTTTAAATTGAAGAGGCGGACGGAGTCTAACGAGCAAAATTTAGACTAAAAAGGTTCAACCACGGCAGACTTGATGAAGAATAAGTTCCTTTCCATTATTGAAGGATTGTTAATTCTATTGTAGTTGACGAAGAAGCATGGAAATATATTTTTCTTTCATTTTTTAAGTACGTTATTTTCGATTGTAGTATTATTTCCTTTTCATTGTTGAAGAACTATTAAAGTAAAGCTTAGAAGCCATGAAGAAGCAAGTGACAGGAGCCATAAGCCCCCGTTAAAAAAACAAATTCATCCTCCCCGTTGTCTAGCTACCAAGTGCCCAAGGCACCCGAGAAATTATCTTCTCGTCAACTAAATGCAAAAACCGAAGACGTCCCAAGAGCCCCCAATCCCACCTGCACACCCTTTTTGTCAGGTCCGGACACTAGATATCGCCAAAACTCGCCACAAGGGTGAATAAAACCAAAACTCTACACCTCGAACAAACCCCTGCTACAATCGTCCAAAAATCGAGGAGTTGAACTGGAACAAAAATTCGAATCTCGCTAAGCCCGCCAAAGGAAGAACCAAGAATTCGACGTAAGCGTGGGAAAACTAACAAACCTAAGGCAACGGACAAAATTCCTAAGCAAAGGCTTAGAAATCAACTGCAAAAGTGACGCTTTTCAATCCTTTCCCCCTCAACCAAAAAAATCTCACGAAGTGCAAAAATTTCGTTAAATAATTAACTGTAACTTAAAAACTGTTTAAGCTAGAGACTTGAAAGTACTCTTAAATTAAAAGGCTAATATTTCTGCATCCAATGATATAAGTTAAATGAGAATCAACCTAAGTTAAGTAATTTTAAATCAAGTTTATTACGTAGGAAAGCACTTAATTCCATTGTCTGTTTCAACGCGTTTACGAGTAACCAGTGGAAGAGACGTATAAATCTAAAAATACCAAAACCCTTAATTAAAATTAAACCAAAGCAAATATAAATACAAGATATTAAATAAAATAACGTTGTGTAGCATAAATTTATAATAATGAAAATTAATCTCAAGTCAAACTTAAATAATTAAGTGTTACGTGAAAATTGCTACACAACAAATAGTTTAATTTTTTACTATATGTTTCGCATGAAATTTGAATAAATATCTAAGACTAAAACATTTTGGCATTCCATTTCTGTCGTACGCCTGTTTTTACGTAGATTACGTATTACATAATATGATTATTAAAACTTTGTAAAAATACGTAGAGGTCGGCTGAATGAAATGTAGTAGCGAAACAGAAAGAGATAATTTGGATGTATTATTTTAAGAAGCTAAAATTTGTAGAAAAGTAGTGGAAATTCTGTTTGTTATCTCTTCATTCGGGGATTAGATTACACTACATTTGTCCAATACAGGAAACATATGAATTCAAACGTGTCCTCACCGAAATACGAACGACAAATATTACAGTTCCCGACTGGATGCGTTACCAGTTACACTATGACAACACGCACATGTTACGACAACATTTATTTACAATCTCTTCTGAGGAAACAGAAATAAAATTCTTCCGACCAAATCCATGTTTTTATCATACACCTTATTTTAATTGGTCACCACTGTATAGATTTTCAGGCTTCTTCGTGCCACGAAACATATTGTTACGAAATGTCCAGCCGTAGTAACATAGCTTCCCCGCAAGGCGATTTTAGGATTGCCAGAAAATTGCTAGGGAAAGCAGGGTTGCCATATTTGGCGCAAAATTGCCCATTTGGCGACAAAATTGACGATATGCCATAGACGGATGGAAAACATTCTAGAACGAATTCTTGCCGGTTTGGCCCAGAATGTTCTCGAAAGCCAGCCAAAAGCTATACCTACCCGTACGCGGAATAGCAGTCTAATGTCGAGTGTATCGCGAATTTGTGCATCGAGAGTGCGTATTGTTGAGGCTATCGAGTGTATCATCGAACAGCATCGCGAGTTGTAGCTTGCAGAGTCTCGAAAGTACGTTGAGTTCTGAGAACGAGTTATCCGAGTCGGGAGCTGTATGTTACTGCTTTACGCGAAACTGTCTTCACCGTTATAGCCTGATAACCTGAAGGCTGTGTTGCTGATGGTTTTAGCGTGTTTGTCGTTTTCGCGTGACTGTAAACGTAATTTTGGAGCTGTCCTGAGTAATACTGGCTAATAAATTATGTTTTCATTCTTCATTAAGTGTTGTCGTTTATCATTTCAAATCAACGAACCCGTAAGAAAGGCAACAATATATTCAACAATGTTCTCGGCAGGATTCGAAACACAAATCTTTGTCTGTCAGCCAGACATGCTGTCAGGTATATATCGAGATCAGGCACGGCAAAAGACGATAATTTCTTTTAGTGTAACAATTATTTTATTTTAATTGTATTATGATATAATAATCAACTACATTTTAACCAATTTTTAGCAATATCTAATGATTTTACAATCGAAGTAAGTCATATTTCTTTACGTTTAGTAAAAGTTAATACAATAGATGTTTAACTAATTTTACATAGCAATAGTTCATTAAGAATACTCATTTCACGTCACACATTTTTTTAACTTTTAGTAAATTCTAATTGAAATCTGGCCTTGGGGTATCATACGGTTAAAATAAGTTGTCAGCTCGTAAATCGCTAAATTGGGTAAAATGGGAAGAAAAAAGATTACACTCTTTTAAAAGTAGAACCAACTAATGCTGCGTATCAGGCAAGTAGCCGTAAATGTCTGATAGTCAATTACATGGTAAAGCACCGATGCGAGTCGTAAAGAACACCGAACGCTTGTTTGTGATATACAGTACCACCCAAACGGGCTTGTAAGTGTATTATTGTATGTGCTAGGACTATATGGAGTGCTGCATGTTCATCGGAACAAACACGTACGACGATGCCAGCTCTCCTGCGAATGTATATGGAGTTCATTTGCACATGGAGATACTCCATCATTAATATTTAGCGTACAGTTAAGAGAAATGTATTTGTACTGAATAGGAAGTCTTTAAATGCACATACAATGATTTGCTATCGTAGAAACATATGTTTGGAAAGTCTGATTATAATCTATAACGGATTTTGGGTTAAAATCTTTTGTATCCTATTCCTTTTCGTTTGTTTTATGTTAAATTAGTTAATTAAACTAAGAGACATGTTAAATTAGTTATGTTAATTAGACTGTATGTATTTAAACTATTATGTATTAAGACTATTATGTATTTAGACTACGTTAAATTAGTTTAATTAAACTAAGAGACTGTCATCTCTTAGTTTAATTAAACTTTCAATCTGGCAAACTGCTAATTCTTGAACATTTTATTTTATATGTCGTGTAAAGTTCTAAACGTTTTTTCAGATTATAATATTTTACTGCTTCTAATAGAATGACAAAATTTTAACGTGTATCTGTGCTTCTTCGCAACATTATCAATGCTTATAAAACAGAGCAAATTAAAAAGACGTTTGTAATGCAGTATATTATTCCAGTTTTTTTATGCATCTTCACTGTCGAAAGTTTCATTACCAAAGAAGGACATGGAAGCTCTAAGCATGGAAATTTATTAAACATTTTTGGAAAAGTGATGGCGTTTTTTAAAAGTATATAACATGATGCCTCATATTTAAAGCATGTCATGTTTGACATTTAGAAGCTGAAAGCACCTTTTTTGAAATAAAATTAAGAAACATTTAAAATTTAGTTTATTAAAATGTTCACTTGGTAAAAGCCAATAACATTTACTTACATCAGCTAAATCGATTTTCAGGTCAAAGAATGTTACACTAATCAAGGTCACAAATTTTTATTAACAGAATAATTTTACCATGATCTCAATAATTGTCAATATGAATTTTGATTGGATAATACCGTGAGCTTAGAAGTAGAGTATTAAAATAAGAAGCTTTATTATTATTATTCATAATTCCGTTCCAAGTTAATATTTCTTATTTTGCATAAGTAAATATTAATCAATCAAATATTTTAATTTCTATCTCAAATCTTCCATGATATTTGAAATTTGCTTCATATGACGTCTTACTTTTGAAAATCTTGTTATCTGTTTTTAGAAAGGAAGATTGTTATTTTTTTATTATTACTAACACATTCCGTTTTATAATTAATATATTAAAAGTTGTATTATGGGTTTTAAATCACATAAACAGATATTATTTAAAAAGATAAAAATTAGCATGCAATATTGAAAAAAAATTTTGATATATTCAAGAGATATACAACTATCTAAACTCAATTTGAAAGTTAACCTCAAGATTTTCATGTTTCGTCTGCACCGTCCTCAAGTACCTAAATAGGTTAAGACATTTTCTACTCAAGGATGCAACCCCGAAATTGATATTTCTGCTTTACTGTCATGGTCTGACCGGATTCGAATTTCATATCTGCACATCGTGTAACAACCAAAATGCTACGGGACATGCGACTTCTGTTTAGGGACAAAATTCGTAAGAATCTAAATTACTCATTGTTTAATATTTTGCAGAGCTTCATTCTGATACTATATGCCCCTTATCACTTTTGGAAAAAAGCTACATGGAACTTCCCTTTTCGAAAAAGGGCTAATAATATCCGTAAAGCAATGTGAACTTTGCCGCTTATTTTATAACCAAAGAGATAAATCTAGCCGTTTAATTTGTTCGAAGTAATTAAAATTATAAAGATTCAGAGGAAAATTTTAAGAATAAGTATCGGTAAAATTTATTACCTCAGAATACCTTACGTAGTAAGTATATTATATTATAATATGAATTTTTAGAAATTACGAATACCTATCGGATTTTCTACAAGACCTCGAAAATGAGTTATTTTATTGTCTTTCTTTTCAAAACTGAATTTGAGTGCTGTTATTGATATAAATAAATGCATGTATAATTTATTTGATATATTAAATAAGCAATTTATAAATACGTTTGTATTTAAAGGTATTTTGTTTATAAAATACTAGTTGCTAACAGTCTCCAAAATCTATTAGAATTGTTAATTAGGAAAGGTTTTGTTTGCATTTATTAAATAAATTTTAATCCTTCAGTTTTGAATATACTAAAATCATCCGATTGTGAAATAATGTCTATATAAATACATAAAACCATTTTTTTGTGTATTCAGAAAAATTTAGTACCCAAATTTAAATTTAAACTTACTTGAGTCCAAAATGCAAAAACAAATTCAAATAAATTTAGTAAATATGCTTATGTTTTGTAGAGTTCTGCTAAGTATACATGTTAGTGTCGATATCTTGCAGATTCTAATAAAGTAGAAGTCAGTTATTTCTTTATTCTGAAGCAGTGACGAGTCATAAGAAGGTTAAATAACCATTTTATTTAACACTTAAATGTGCAGAAGGCATTAATTGTGCTACAGACGAATCTGCGATACTTGCGAATACTTAACATAACATACGAAAAAGTAAATTTCAATGTACATAGCGTAACTACAAGTCAAAATCCTGGCTGACAGCGCGTATTTTAAACGTCGGCTAGCAAGATGCTATAGCCGGAATAACTTTGACACAGTTGCCGATAGTACGTAAATGCAAGACGAAACTGCCAGAAGCTCTAACTCTATAACATTCACCCCTTGGCTTAAGTACACAGCACCTAATTTGCATTCCGGTAACGAGCACGGGAATAATAAAGTAAATATTGAAGTGGTTAGATAATTAACTAATTATAACTGGCTAATTAACGTAAAATCCTAGTTTCAATAATTTTACTTTTCTAACATAAAAAATAAATAAACATAACAATAAAAGTTTACAGTTTAGACATTTCTATATACACATTCCTAACATAAACTATAGCAATGAATATATCTTTGAGAAATTTCAGTCAAGAGATGATTATGTAATATACAGATTAAATTACTTTTTATGTTAATATTGCAATGCTTTTCTCTCTCTTTATCTTGTGCCAACGTGATGTAATCGTTAAGTCCAGAGTTCGAATCTCGGCAAAGGCATTGCTCAGTTCTTAGGTTCCTAGGCTTCAAAAATGCTAAATCGCTCTACAAGTGGCGAATAAACTCAACGGTGGTGGACGATAATTTGTCATCACCAGAGTTGGCGACTGAGTCTCAGCTTCTACAGTCGTGTTTTAAGTGCAGAAAAATGTAATGTTTTTCTCCCTCCTTATTGCCTTCGCAGTGTAATTGAAAAGTAGGTCCGGATAACAGTCGAAAGGACCGGTGAAGGCATCGCGCACTTCTTCGGTTTCCTCGCTTCTAAAAATTTTAATAGTTAATTTGTACTTTAAAATTTAATTTTCATACTGGAGTAAGAGTTTCTTATTTTACTCTAGAAACGAACCTGTTATCATCGGAACCCTCACTCTTTGTTAACACAGTTTCTATTCTTTTTTATTTGGTTTATGACAATTTTTATTTCGAGCTTATGATTATGAATTCTTATTTAATAACATTAAGTTTTGCAGGAGACTTAGAAGTTTCCTTGATGATCTTGGAAATTTTTTTATTTCTCTGAATCATCTTGGAAATATATAAATGAAAATAGATTATAAAATAAATCACAAAATATGCAAAATTTATCAATAGTTTCTGCCTTCTCCTTTTTATTAGGGCATATAGTTTACTATACTTTTAAACGTCTAGTCTTACAAAAATTAAAGATTGAGAATGAATATGAGAATATTAAGAATTATTATTTTCCAATCATTGTGATATTTTAAAAATAATATTTCTCTTATTTTATTATGTGCATATTTTCGTTTTGTAAGAAAAAATAACTTTAACGAAAATTAAGTAATTTTGCAAATATATAAATGAAAATAGATTATAAAATAAATCACAAAGTATGCAAAATTTAGTGTTATCAATGGTTTTTGCATTTTGTAGTCTACTGCCTAAAGTAAAAACGTTTTCATACCAAATTCGATAATCTCTATGCTTCATAAACTCATTTCTTTAAAAATACCAATAAAGTGTATATAAAAGTTCAATGCGTATCCATTGAAGCAGCTATTATTACCTTCTGTAAATTTTTATATGTGGATTTAATCATTCGGAAGTCTGGTGCTCATTTATAATAACTGAACTTTGATTCTCGTAATTCTCCATTTCATTTTGCCCTTTCTGTAGATTAAAAACGAGTATTTTATAACCCTTCTACTGATATGAATATTAATTAAAACGGATTCGCTTAATACTTCTACGTAAGTATCGTCTTTTCACGTTAGTCGTGAAATAATTTTGTCTCTTGAGAGTGTGATTAGAATTCTTCGTATACCGACGGCCATATACAAAGGCACGTCTAACGGATTACAAGATATGCCAAACCTGATTATACCAGACATCACATTACAGAAATTTTATTACAGCTTTTGACATAACTGCCATATCTTGCACTTCTAAATTGTAAAGGTTAAGAGTGTATATAGTTTCTAGCGAGTGTATGGAGTTATAATTAAAAAATATGCAAATTTAAATTTTCAAAATATGCTTCAGTCCCTGAAAATAGCAAACCCTCCAGATAATTCTAACTTATCCATGATATCCTAGAGTATTTTTTTCTTGAAATTCTGTATGATTTAATAATAAATAGTACAAAATACGTATGTAAGGATTTATATATATTTAAAAATCAAGAAAATGTCTTAACAGTGTGATGTAACAGAAGAGTATTTGGTCGGTTACAAACAAAAAAACAAAATTAAAAATCTCGGTAAAGAGAGGGGAATGTCAATAAATTCGGTAACAACTTTTATTTAACAGATCTTATAAATCAGGTTATTTAATTTACAAAATAATCTGAAACTTCAGTTAACTACGATAAATCTTAGCAATAATTAATATTATTTTTGCTTATTTGTGAATTGACAGAGCTTTGTGTTTATCATAATATTTTGTACTAAACTACCTAACTATAAGCAGAATTCGGCATCTTTCAGACTATATGCAGATTAATAGATTCTCTATTCCCGAGCTCTGAGCAACAGCTACACCACTATAGTCCGATGAACATCAGCATTGTGAATCGCAGACCATAATTATGCCTTTATTGAGCTAATAATGCTGAATTTAACACTGGAAATATCTAATAGAAGACGAACGTATATAAATCAGTGAATGCTTTTGTTGAAATTCCGTTTATTATATGGCAAGTTTTCACAGTCAAAGAATGTATAGCGATGGGATAATTAAATCCAAACACTGTGATTGCTTCCGAGTTTGATAATTTTACCTTTTATTCCGTTACAGTATAACATGTGCATGACAGGTACAATTAGCCCTATGGATGTTCGATTTAAAACTTATCGTAAGCTAATTCAGTAGGCTAAACTACCATGCAAAATTATGCTTTGTGAAAGTAAATTAAAGCAGCATATTAGCTATTAAATATGCAGTTATTCAAAACCTGGAACATTTCGAACAAACGTAGGTTTTATGGCTTTTGATTTAAGAAAAAAGGCTTCACTATTGACATTAAAATCTTCAATTATCTATTGTTCATATTTTTCAAGTCCCATTTTGTTATAATTATTGTCTCTTCATTTAATCATGAACATAATCCAGAAATCAACCGATTCTGCCGTGCCACACTGTTGAATACTTCTTATTTACATCTTCAAAAGTAACAGCATATCGTCTTTCTGACAGTCATTTTCTCCTTATGAAAGTGTTTACGTTGGTTTTCGTAAATTTTTAAGGATCAATGCGTTACATTACGATGCCGATTTTTCATCTACTGAAATATCTTTGTTGAGGCAATAAAATAAACACATTATTTTTAAATGAATTATATAAAGGTTATATGTTTTTCACTTTTGTGAAACTATTTTACTTGAATAAAATGTCGTCTGATGAAATTCAGTCTAATTTTTATTTCTTAAAATGTAATCTTAAATTTATAATCAACATTTCAAAAGATAAGGTATGAATGCTTTTTGAAATAACCTGTGTATCATTAATTTGATTTTAAGTATACCAGTATTACAACCTAAGCTATAAAATTTTACAATTTAACCCATGCATTATATTAATATAAACTGTAGATTTTGCACTCTGATTAGTAAATTGGAGCATTATTTACTTAGACATTTATGGCGTTTAGTTCGAACAATAAAGTTGAACTACGTTGCTTGGTGGAAAGTACACATATTGTTGCAACTAAATAATAGGACCGACGATTTGCAGAGTCATTAAGTTTTTCGATGCAGGAGACGTGAAAAATGGGCAGTGCCTTCACCAGGATTCGAACTCCAGACCTCTCGATTACGCATCCGACGTACTTTCATTTACAACAGGAGGACACGCAGAGAAGAGGAAAAAAATACCTTATATACTCATCGTTTTAAAGGGCGACTGGGGATGAGGGGTTCCAGTCGTCAACTACTGGCGATGACGAATTATCGTCCACAACCTTTTAGTTAGAGCGCCAGTTATAGAGTAATTATGTTTTTCAATACAAGAAGAACGAAAAATATGCCATGCCAGTCGCCGAGATTCGAATTCCGGACATTCTGATTACGCGTCGGGCGTACGTCTAGTTACACTGCGAAGACACGTGGAAAAGAGAAAAAAAATACCTTACAGATTTTCAATCGAAACATCGCAGAGCTGAAACAATTGTATATTACTGAAATGTCATCATTTTGCAATCATGTATGAAGAAGTCAAATACTGAAACGAAAAACTTGCAAAGATCTGTTTTGATACAGATTTAAAAGCGAATACCACAGATATCTGGAATTCTTCATATTAGGAGAAAGCGAAAATCCCTATTATAAAGGCAGTTTTACATTCGGGACTAGAGAATAGGTCCAAATTTATAAATGTAAATCTTTGGAGGTCTGCCACAAATGCGAAACTGACTATGTTTTTTGGGGGGGGGGGATCCAAAATTGTTGCACTCTTATTGACCAGTTACCAAATGCATTATACTTTAGTAATACTGAAATTATAACAATATGCTTCCTCGGCATGATATATAGGACTAGCATTTAAACCATTTTTAATTAATTCGATGTATTAAAAATGTCTGCTCTATCAAGTGAGAAGTGATTTTTTTAATACGGCATCTGCGAATTTCATGTTTAAATTTCCAGAAGAATTAAGTTTCAAGTGTCACTTTGTGTACCCATTCTGATTTATTATTATTTCCAAATTTACTTTCAGGTTTAATACTTTACATTACTATCCTTTCACAATACACTTATTGAAGACACCTATAAAATATTAATAAAACCCTTACGAGGTATCTTTATTTATGAGTATATATCTCAAACATTTATCTCCATTTTAATAAAAATAAAATTTAAGTTTACCAAAGTTTCATACGTTGAACGGAAAACGCTTCTTCAGTTCCAGTTTTCTCCTAAAGCACCTGTACAAGCATATTTCCTTTCCCATATATGGTCCTTACTAAATGATGGATATTTCTCAAAATTCAGCACGCATTCATGCCAGGAATTGAAGCAAAGTTTTCAGTCGACAGATAAAGGTAATTCTTAAAATATTACATATTTGAGCTCACTCCTATGGCAAAGCTCATTTATTATCTCGAAAGTAGAGTTTGACATGAGAATATGAAACAAGGATTATTTTGATTATGTACAAAGAACCCTTTGTGATATAGATATGCTTTGTTCAGTAAAGCTTCGAGATAAAATTTTAATTTCTGTCATGAATATAAAACGGCTGCTTCTTATTTTATAATGCAGATCAAGCTAAAGATCTTCTGTAAATGAAATTAAGAAATTCCAGCTTTGAAATTATTTCATTTATGAACTTTTATCATGCAATATCATTTAATAATCCCATTGCATTAAATAGTTTTTCAAACTTTTCTGATTACGAAATTAAATTTTAATTTAATATGCGACGTTATATTGAATAATTCTCATGTTTTATTGTGCAGATTGCACTTGCAAAGATCTGTTTTGATACAAAGTCATTTTTTAATTAAACTCTTTCTCTTTTTTATGTTCTTTTTTTATGTTGTGAGGATTTAGAATTTTATTTTCTGATCTAAAACTTAATTATAAACTTCCATTTCCTGGTATTTAATTTTTTAATAAAATCTCAAGCTTATTAATCTATAACACTTCCTCGGTAATTTAATAAAAGTATTGCCAAATATGGGACTGAACATTTTATTCGTTTCGCAGAATGATATTTCTAAACTAAAAATAAGGCACAGTTTGAAGAATTCCATTTTAGATTGAAGAACGTTCAAAAAGGAGAATGATCTAAATATGGAAACAGTTTTCAAGATGATAAGATTAACGTAACAGTAAAATTCAATTAAAATTATATCAAAAGAAATATAGCTATATTCATAAAAAGAAATTAATCTAAATTTTTCTAATCTTTAGAAATACTTTATCGGTTAAGTGCACAGACCCTTCAAAATGGTTTCTTCATTTGTGACATTTAGATTTTGTTTTGAATTAAACTCTGCAAAACGTTTTTGACAGTTTAAGAACCTCTATTAATATGTTTATGACCCTGTAGAATATATTAATAATCATGTGTTGAATTAAAAATAGAATCAATTTCGATGCAATAAGGTATCTACAAAAGATGTAAAAGATCAAAACTATCAAAAGTTACTTAAATCGAACTTTTTTAGGCTCTTATATCTTTTCTTTTCAGACTTTATCATTGTTTCCTACAAGTTAACATTATGTTTTCTCTGCTAGGCTGGCGGGGTTGTACCATGCATTAGTAACTGTGTAGTAAAATACACAAAATCTTTGTCAGATCAGGTCCGTTGTCTGTTCCCTATTCCTTGATATTCAGTTGACCATATTCAAGCTCGAATATTAAGCTGATTTTTTTTACAGATGAGATGACTATCGGGTCAGTGACCTAAACATATTCTCGCTACATCACTGCATCTTACTTTTGTTAAACGTTATTCCAAATGTAATTGGAATAGCATTTACAGACATAAGCACACTAAAAAAAGTTATTGCTTTTATTTTTTTTATCAGGAAATTATAATCTTCTCTTTTATGATCTTTAGAGCGTGATACAGTTATTAAATAAGAGATTTAAGTTATATTTCAAGCTTAACTTATTTATCATCCAGATAAGCTAACGTATTAATAAAATATTGATTGTTTTAGCTAAAATGTCGTCGCAGCAAAAATACCCTGTCTCTTACATAATGTTTTTTCAAATATATTCACATAAATGAATTTAAAATAGACTTGAATATTACTCATCCAACCATTTAAATATATTATTATGAACTTATTAAAATACACCGAAAAAATAAATTAGTTTCCAGTTCTAAATAGATTATGCTTTTTCTGGTATTGAATTTGCAGGGTTCTAATCTTGTAGGTACTTAAATCTGTCCTTCAGACCCTAAGAAACTGACCAGCGAGTTATCGCTCCAATCTAAGTCAAGATACCAGAGTCCTCCAAATATTAAAATAATCTTTTTATTAATTCTTTAGAATATTATATAATTTATATGTATCCAACAGAAGACTGATTTATATATGTTCAACAGAAGACATCATTTGCATTCACAATCATTTGCATTTGCATCACTCCGCCTCTTGCAAATAATGAAGATAACATAAGTTGAAGTTTAAATTTAAGTATCTTTATCGGAGATAATCAGCTTAAGCTGGATCAAATATTTAACTACACACTTACGTCTGCTAACAAAATGAATAAAATTTAAATAACTTTTGGCAGACCTGGCAATAGGACATAACTGCAAGTGAGATTTCCGAAAGTTCTGTCACTGAACCCTTCAAAACCCTCGACTTAAATACCCATGCAACTAATCTGCATTCTGGTGACGACTATGATACGAAGAAGTTATATAAAAGTTTCAAATCATTATAATAGGTTAATTACCATAAAACCCTTCAAAGCTAAATTATTCTTAGACATTCTCTTATGACCCCTCAAACGAATGACACAAATAACTCAAGCGAAATCTTAAATTTTTAAAAAACGTTTTCATCTTACTTAAAATCCGAGGTTTAAATTGTAACTAACTAACCAACTGTTTTTATGCTGCTTTAAACTTCGAGTTTGTTTTAGTTTGCGTTTATTTATCGTCGGAACTGACTGTCATACTTAAAAATAAGCTGGTTCCAATAATAAGTACTGATAACCTTGTGCTTGTAATACTTACATATTATTTGGTATAATTTTTAAGAAACAGTGGCTCTAACAATAGCAAAAATTTATTGTGCAGGATTTACGTTTTACTCATCCTTTTGTTGATATTCTTATCTATAACCGCAGCAAATGTTGGGTTCAGACGAAGCAGAATACATTCATATTGGTCAAAGAATAGGAAACTTCACCTTTAAAATGCATAGATACTTTCTGTTAATATTGAATATTCTTTAACATGTATTACTGAAACTTTTTTCAAGATATCTATACTGCTAAGGAACTCAACATTATGGCTCCTTCCAGATTCTTTTACTATTGCCCAGGGATTGCTGAATTTGAAGCTCTATTTATGTAATATTAAACGCTCTCTTTTCTCTTCGAATATTTTTCCTTGTAAACTTAACATAGAGGTTTTAATAAATTCTGAATTTAAGAGCGAAATTTTCTAATGCGCTCGTTTACTAAAAATGAATAAAGTTTAGATGCGCTATATTGTTTTTTCCAAATTACGTTTTCGTTAATGTTTTATACAAGCTAGCCGCTAGCTCGTTATGCCGTTTAAAATAGTTATTATGAAAAAGGAAAATTACATAATTAATATTTAATAAGTCCAGCTGCTGCAGCTTCATAAAGCTACTCAGTGTTTCAATAGAAAACCATGAGTATTGCTTTTTTAGTTACACAAATTTAATCAATCAGCCCAACGATACTGGACTTTTAATACAATAAAAATTATACAGCGAGCTGTAATGAATATACAACTCATTATGAAATTTCTTTACTGATTTTAATTAGTTAATACAACCGTCTTTAATTATACTCCAGAAATGACTGTAATGAAGAAAAGACATTAATTAATTTTATTTTTTATTGCATAAAAGAATCTTATTGTTTAACAATTAAATACGTAAAGATAAAAACCTATTAAACTCTTTTTCTTTAAATCCTCTAATTTAGATTTACATTATTTTAGTATGTTATTCTATTTTTCAATTTATATTGAGAGTATTTTAAATATCGATTGTTTTGGTTTTCTTCTTTTATTTCCGTTCTGTAGCAATTATCACAAAAGTTATTTCTATAGCACAATTCCTTTGTGTGCCTTCTCAAGCAAGGAGGATATCCTTGTTTATGAAACACACATAACGAATCTTCCTCAAAAAATGTCGAAGAATATAAAGAGAAGAGCATAACAATATTATCTGAAGATATATAACACTAGATGTACTAATCATTATGAATGATAAAGGATTTCCGTGTGAAATTTTAGCATGACTTCAGATAAGCAAGAAAATTGCATCTCATTGTATTAGGAACATCTCTTATAAATTGCAGAAAAAGCATCCACGAAAATTATTAATTAGATATATCATGAATTAAATGTATTTTTACCATTTATTTTTAAATGTATTTTGAACGCGTAGAAAGAAATCATATTAAAATGAGCAACTAAATATTATTAAGAAGTGCGTAAGTGCGTTTATTGCTATATCTCTTAATTTATAAATCAAAACAAAGTGAATTTGAAAATTGCGTACCTTACGCTTTGCCGAATTGGCACACATGTAGAAGAAATAAAAGTCACTCAAGTGAAAACGATACAGATGAAAAAAAAGTAAGTAATCTGTTTTATTATTTCAGAAGTAATCGCCATAACTATTAGCACATTTATCCCACTGTGAGACAAGATGATCAATGCCGTCATGGAAAAGTGTTTTCAGTTGCTCACGGAACTTCTTCGTTAGCAGGTATGCACCTCTTCGTCCAAAACAAATCACCCGCCGCTAATGTCTTTCTTCAGGGCTCCAGAAATATGGAAATTGCAAAGGCATAGATATGGACTATCAAGTATCTGTATTTGACTGCCCTTGCAGTCAAAGAAAAAGGTGAAAATGACATTCCTAGAGCTGGCCCGCACGACTTTGGGTTTTTACGTTGGGAATGGATCTGTGCGCTTTCCTGTGAAGCTTGCTATCTGGCTCAAAATGATGACGCCAAGTTTTATCAACTCCATCAGCATTTCATGGCACAGGTTTCATCAACTTCACCAGCATTTCATGGAACAAGAAACGATATTCTTCTTCATGTAACCGTTTCAGGTGCTGCAGTTATGTCGACATTCTTTTCAATTTTTACTCTTCTGTCAGGCTGTGGGGAACTCACTGCGCACAGATTTTCCAGAACTTCAGATGCTCTGTCAAAATGCCATGAGTGGTATTGAAATTAATGCCCAACATGAGCCGAATGTCTTCCACCGTCCGCCATTGGTCTTCTGTGACGGCAGCATCCACCTCAGCAATGATAGAAGAGGTAATGATTCGATGAGCCTTTCCTGGCCGATTGCTGTTTTTCTGTGACACCCGACCTTCTCGTTATCCTATATTTCGTTAAAAAATACGCACACGTGACATTAGTGAATTCGTCTTACACAACAAACATTCGGGCATGAATTTCAGTTCCGAACACAGTAAAAAAACACCTACGGCAAGCTGTTCCTCTTTTCTGGCTTCCACAATGATGGCAGACGCACGCACAATTAAGCTGACCTCACTTCGAGCCCGTCTAGTAGAAAAATGACACAGTGGTAAACATTCGTGCTGTTCCTTCCAGATTCCTAATACAAAGAGCTTCTATATACAACCTACCTGTGTTACCAAATTCTACGCTATATAGTCTGTCTCGTTTTCATTTGACTGCCCCTTAAAGAAGTAATTTATTTTGGACAGTTCCGGCACATTGGTTTTGAATAGCCAGCTTGTCATTAAATCATTCATTAAATTCGCAGATATATTCAATAAATAAAGACAAACAAATTCAAAACTCAAATTTCAGTCTTCGAAATGCATATACTCTGTTGAAGGATTATGTAGGCTCTGCATTTTGCAGTTCTAGATGCCACTGTTCCTCTGCAGTGCAAGGACACAATATGCATACAGATTCTTCATTATTTAATAAGAAAGTATTTTGGCTTTGTTATCATCTTTCTATTTGACCAGACTAAATAAATTCACTAGTAGGTCTGTTTCTTAAAATGTATGTTATGAGAAGTAAAAACATTACTGCACTAACAACAAAGGTTGTTGTTTGAAAGTATAGTGTATAAGGGCTCTAGAAAACAATTGCTATTGATTCTATTCATTTTCCATGCGACATTCGCTTATGTAATGTAGAACTGATTGCACATTGCTCACTTGGTATAGTTTATCATATTCTGGGTATTAAGTCGCTTCAGTTGCTAACACAAATATAACTTTATTATTTAAAATAAGTATTAAATCTATCATGCAGGGTAAAATTGCCATCTCTGAAGAATTAGCAAATATTCAGGTTTGAAGAGACAGATAGCCGTCAAAACGCTTTATAGTTTATAATGCATACGAGCAAATGATTTTGTTCTTGCAGTTTTAAGGTAAATCGTGACCATTTTATCACCGTGAATATTTTTAACCGCTTTTCTTTATTGATTATTTAAAGTGCAAGCAATAACATTTTAACAAAGCTAAAGGAAACTTTAGGTGAAGCTTCAAGCATTATGAGCTTCATGTTATCGAAATATTTAAAGATTTTTAAAACGTTTTTCTTTGTATCTAATTTTAATAATTTAGTTTATACATTTAATGTTTGTTTTTCTTCATGTATTTTCATTTATTTTGTTATTTTGGTCGTAGCTACTTTAAATGCGTTTTAGAATGCAGTAAAAATTTATCCTCTTTACTTTGGAAACCACTATTGTGCTAAAGAAGCCTTTTTTAATTTTATTCTTTACCCTCTTTTTCCTTTTAAACAATTTTTAAGATTAGCTTTATAAAACAAGAAGAAAGTATTTTAAATCTAACATTTCAAAGGTAAGCATTTCAAGTATTAAAGTTAAACTTAAAAAAAGCTCTCAAAAGCTGAAACACAAGTTGCTCAGAAATTGCTGTTTTTCTTCTTGAACCTTAGTTTCTTTTTCAATGTAAGAAACTACATTCAGAGCCACATTCTGTACCGTGCTTTGCAGAGTAGACTTTTTCTTTTCCTTTGTTTACTCTCTTTCCGCTTCATTTTTTGCGATACAATGAAATTTCTATTTATTGCATTAAAAATGTGTTTGCACTTCCGATATAAATATTTATTCAAGTCCTGCACACCATCAAAGATCTAAATGTAGAAATTTTTATCCTTATAGTATTTGGTTAATCAATTATAATAATACGACTACGGTTATCTATGTATGGGAAAGAACTTTCTAAAGGAATCTTACTCATTTTCAAGTTGGACATGAAGCAAACCAAAACGAAAAATGCTCATGTGCGCCCCGGTTCGGTTCTGGTTCTCCGACGTCCGAACACAAACCGAACTACTAATGTTTAAAAGTTTTATCTACTTAGCCAGTGAACCCATAGTTTTTGCATACATGTATAACTGCCAAACTTCATCCAAAACGGATAAAGGAATAGGCTGCGCATATTGTGTCTTCCGTTATAATACTTTATATAAAACCTGGCAAATCAGATTAAATATAACAAACTCAATATATCAAGCGGAATTATTATCAATTAAGGAAGCACTCACTTTTGCAAATCAGATTCAAGAAAATCAATATAATTACCGATAGCGTTTCAAGTTTTCAAGTAATAACTAGCCTCAACCGATCACCAACAGTCAAGGACATTCAAATAATACTATTGAGCTTCCCAAAAAAACTATTACCAAAATTACATTGAGCTAAAGCACAAGTTGGCATCCATGGCAAAGAATTAACAAATCAGGTAACCAGGGATGCAGCCAATAATCTTCAGTGCCACATTTATTCATTCCTAATCCTATTTCGTTTTTAAATTTCTGCCTAGAAACCAATCTCATCTCCAAATGGGAAAATAGCTGGATATCCGAAGAAACAGGAAGAAAAGCATTTCAATTTTTACCTATCCCCTCCAGAAATCTCTTCACTACAAATTGTTTAATCACCTGCTTTTTAACAGCTCATAGGCCATTCACTAATTATCTCTTCCGCTTAGGACTTCATCATAGTAATCTTTGCATTTGTGACTCACCTGGCACCGTTGACCATTATGTGTTTGAATGCCCAATTACTTTGATTTTCATATTCAACGCTCTACACAAAACAATGCTGAACTTTGATTCCCTAAATTACTGAAAAGTAAAATTCTTCGTTATAAACTAGATAATCTCATAAAATATCTCTAGACAAATTGTTAACTTCATTAAAGAGTTTTAAATTAAGCATATCTCTGCACGTAGAGTTGTCCAACGCTTTCTAACAGATTTGTGAGTAATGAATTTGCTTAAATTAAAGGTAGCTTTTATCAGTGTTTATATATTAATACATTTTTTTATAAAATAACGTAATTAAGTAACTTTAATGATTTAAAAATTTCATTTAAAATTTTATTTTTTTTATATATTACCTTATTTTGAATCTTTTTTTATTTTACCATTGCACTTATCGAACTGATTTTCATCAATTTTAAAATGCATACTATTAATTTTATTTCAAAATGTGACTGTGGATGTCTAATGTTGTATTAACCATCACACTGCCTCAAGTACGGGATAGTCGAACAATCACGTTCAGGTATACCAACAGTCATTCATATATAAGAGGAGTCTGCAATAATAGTCTTCAAACACACTTAGAAAATAAGAATTTCTACTGAGATACTCGGGATAAAGCACAACTCTTTTAAATGATCTTGATCCGTATCAGTAAAATTCTGTTGTTGCATGTCTCCTTAAATACACTCCTTAAATACGCTCCTTAAATACCTTAAATACTACATTTACAATTAAATATTTTTGAAGTCTCCTTAAATACACTTTCATTCTTCTTAACTACACGCTCTGCACTTACAATTAAATATTTTTCAAGTAATTTAGTTCAGTTGTCGATAACTAGGCATGGAAAGGCCATAAACCTATTTATCTTATAGAAGAATACAACCAATAACCTTTAGAATGAAATCTACGATATTATTATTAATATTATTATTATTGCTGTTCAGCCCCCTACGTTCTAGAACAAACGTACTCGATAAAAATGATCACAAAATCTTTCCTCATTTCTCAAATAAAATTCCAAAAATGTGCCGTGGATACATTTGCTATATACCTGCAATATCTCTATAATTTCTAAATTTCAATCAAATCAAACTCTCTATTGTCCTTTATTTGAGTTACGCTCTACGCACTTTGAATGGTAACTTTACTGTATCATTAAAATTGTAAAATAAATACAAATAACTTTTTTAACTCTGGAGGAAAAGCTAGTTAATGAAACTCTAGTTTTATTTCTGATAAAGTAAAGGAAGTTTCATTTACTAATTTAACAGGCAAACATAACGGACTTGGGAAATAAAAGAAAGGTTTCAAAAATTATAATTGATATGTATTTATACAATGATTAAGAGTGTAACTTTAAATAGACTATAACTGATATTTTTAGTGTTTAAGTTACTTTATAATTTTTTTAATTTCTTGAGCTACGTAAATCACCTCAAAATCACACAAACTGAAGCGGTTAGAAAAATATATCTTAAAAATATCATTTCATAATTCTAGGTTCCTTCAGTTTCATTTAAAATTAACAGTATGAGTAAATTTACAACATTGCTCAGTGAACAACACTGTCCAACACTTACCAGCGACCGCGTACGGATCGATTGCCAATAACCATATGTCACCGGCAAGCAATTGCTATGATAGTCTCTTATATCCTTCAGTGCCGTTTCCATTTTCGAAACTTACTTATGTAAATCTACCATAACGTTTCACTGGTAACCGAAGGATACCCATTCGTTCTCTTCCTTTAACTCACCGGTGACGAACAGCCTTGAGTGGCACCGTCATTTTGTTTTTCAATTTCTTGATAATTTTAAGATATACAGAGTGATTAGCAACCAGACGGACAAACTTGAAAATAGTGTAGACGATTCGGGATCACATAGAAATACACGATCGCAAATTCCGTAAATTGTGAGCTATGGTGCAAAGAAGCAGGAAGAACAGAAACAGCAACACATTAATGGGACAGAAAACATTTTATCGAAAGGTTGTACTACAACAGTTGTTCGAAATTACGGCCAGAAGTCGATTGGCAGGCTGATAGCGGTGCTGCATCGAATTCCTTACGTTCTGGAAGGTTCCTGGTATGTCACGTGATCTTCTGGCAGCTACAGATATTCGAGTGACGAGGTTTTTAAATAAAGGAACGGATATCTCGTACACCAAACTCTTCAGAAGAAGAAGTCCATGCATGTTAAGTCCAGTGATCTGGCAGGCCAAAGAACTGGGCCACCATTACCTATCCATCGCTGTCCAAAGGTTACTTCGAGGTGTCGGAGAATGTCAATCGCGTAATGTGGAGAAGCCCCGTCGTGCTGGAACCACATGGACCTACGCCGAACCTACCATGCATGGACTTCTTCTTCTGGGATCACATGAATAGTTAGGTGTACGAATCGTACGTCGTCGTTCGAATATTTGTACCTGTCTAGAGGATATGTAGCATGCCAAGAATCTTCCAGAACGTAAGGTATTCCATGTATCGCCGTTGCCAGGCCTGCCAGAGGACTTCTGTCCGTAATTTCGAGCACCTGTTGTAGTACAACATTTCAATAAAATGTTTTCTGTCCCATTAATATGTTGCTGATTCTGTTCTTTCTCTCTGCTTCTTTGCACCACAGCTCGGAACTACGGCATTTGCTACGCAACCCTGCATTCCTATGTGATTCCGATTGTCTCTATCCGCACACTCCCTGCAAGTTTGTCGGTCTGGTAGTGGATCACCCTGCATAATCTTTAGGCACTGTTCCACACGAGTGACACATTGATTGATTGAGAGTAATCTATAAATGACCGATGACTTGCTGCTTTAGGGGGAACTAGCTTAACTCATAGGTAATCATTTTTGACTTGTACTTATGACGTTCATTTTCATTTTAATTTAAGCTTCTAAATACTGCACTGATCGCACAAGTACCTGTTGGTTATGCTGTGAAGCAGTGGACTTCAATCACATTAACCTCTTATCAACATTATGCGTGAGTACCGACGTTTATTTCAAACTCTACCTTAATTTACTGCAATGACAGATGCTTATGACCTAGGAGATGACTCTCATCCTGAATGTTGTCGGTTTGATGAATCCCATTGTCCTTTGTAACTCTTAAAGCAATACATTTTTCTAAGTTGCAAACACTTAGATATGAAAGAAATATCAGATATAAAAGATTTAAGTCAAATAAAATTCAATAGAGTGTTATTTTTTTTTACCTCATTTTTGTGCTTTCTTAGTTTTATCGCAAAATTTCTAAACAGGAATTCATTGTAAAAAACCCTAAATTATATAGACTCTTAAATTGTTTGTGCTGATTTTAGTAGGAAAGCAAAGATTAGATAGTTAATAGTCTTACAGGAAGGCCCTATGACGAAGTCATAACGAAACCAGTTTCTTACTTTAGTTTAATTTTAAGGCAAATGTCGTATACAATAATTTATTGTTTAAGGAGTCAATTACGTTAAGTTGTTATGTGGAGATTTATTTAATTTAACTAACAGGTAATTTTTAGCTTTCCTTTCAGCCAAAATTTAAACAACCGGAGAATTTTGCATGTACTTGGTATTTCTGTTTACAATATCATTCTCACTTCTCGAGTGACGAAAATTGAAATGAAAGCAAAAAGAAATATTGAATCAAATTCGAAAATATAAACAATATTCAAAACTTGATAATTTGTCCAAAGGGGCAATTTTTCCAGAAGGAAAATTAATTTCGTTTTCGCATTTTGCACTGGTTCACTATAAATGCTGGTTCACTTTTCAGATTGTCGCCACTAAGTATTAGAGTCCTATATCATATTTAAAGAAATTAAATAATGAAGAATCTACAAAAATGTATATATGTGTTTCGCATTTGGATAAAACAACGGTACCTAGAGCCATCAAATTTTGAATAACGTAATCCTTGCGCGAACATAGGCATCTGAAAGCCCAAATTTTAAATTGGTTTCATTATCGATTTCATATTTTGTAAAATTTTAACGAATTTTTGATTGACAAAGTCAAGGATTTCAAAGTGAGCAATGGCAACGTTGTAGAGAAAAAACATTTTTATCTCCAGCGCACGAGACTGTGTATCTGAAATTCTAAAGCTATGCTCATTTCAAAATTATTTTGCGATATTGATCTTAAACTTCACAGTTTACGTGGGAAGAACATAATATTTAATAAGGAAACGTAACGCGCAAAATGTTAAGGAAACGGCCCTTTGGACGTAATTTAAAATCAGAAACCTTTCAGAATTTTTTTAATTATTTTTCCGTATTAAGCTTAAAGTGCAAAATAAATTACAGTATAAAGTTTATTTTATTTTTCTAACCAATTTTAATTAACTTCAGTTTCTTATTATTCTCTAACTCGTGCGCATCTTCACCAGAAACAAGCAACGCTAGATAAATGAGGTATTAGACCAGAGATTACTAAAGGACATAACAAGGATGATTTCAGTTCTATAGAAATGCTACTATGACATAAATTTTTGTTTTCTAATTTTACGTAAAGTGCTTATTATGCTTGCAAAACATACCATCGGATGCTGAATAGAATTTACGTGATATGACTTGGCTTTGTCTGAAATAAGTTCTGTTAATTAATGAATGATCTCATATTTATTATATGCGTTGTGCTTAATAAAAGTTCATTTGCACAACCAGGATGATATCTAAAGTCCTGTGGGATTTTATGATTATATTTATATCTAAAGTCCTCTGGGATTTCATACTTTCATTTTAGAGACAGGAAATGCCAAAATGTCAAGTATATCGGATTGTCGATGTATGTCTGTATAGTACTGCTTCGGTGAATTAACAATTTTTTTGGATTCATAAAAGTTTTAAACAAGATGTATAATAACAAATATATTTAATATATGAAAATGTATTAGAAAACAAACTACATTTAAAAATATATCAGCAGCAAATGATGTACTTTTTACGATAAGTTTGAAATCCATTAATATTATAAATCAGAAGTTAATAACTTTTACCCCCAAAACTTTTTTAATTAAACTTTTAGATTAGCCTCTTATTCACCGGTTGAATCAATGATTTTATATCTGATGGAAATATTATGTCGTACGAATTCCAGAGGAAGTAAGATCGTACAATTTTCCAACAGAAGATGGATCTCAGCACCGTAAAGAGCGTCTTTGAGGATCTAACGTTTCTCAGGGATACTTCAAGGCTTCTTACAATGTAAACAAATACTGGCTAGCAAATAAAGGGCGCTTTCGCAGCGGAGCTGCCGATAGAACTCCTAATATTACCATATCACAGAATCAAATGCCATGCATGATGGGGAAATGAGTACTGGATTGTAATTTCAGTGTGTATTTAATAAATATCTGGATTTATAGCATCCTGAAAACTCTGGTGCTCAAATATATCTACATAAATTCTCAATAAATTGAGTTTGTTTAATTGTAGATTTGGAAAGGAATATTGACTAAACATCTGACTAAAAATCTGAATATAAGATTTTGAGAAACACGTATAAAGATATAAAAAAATGGTTCTTTGAATGATTTTATGCAAATTCAATATCGCGTTGGCTATGCATCTAATAGTTTCGTGAATATACAAGGCCTTCATTAACCTAAAAAAAGAGTGCATTCAGTGGGTTTTGTCGTTATTTATACCTTCGAAACGATATATAATGATCACAAATTACATCTGTCTTTTGAAGAACGGTTTTTCTTAAAATGGCCTTCGTAAAACCGTACGGTCTTAAAATGAATCATAACATGCTTATATGTAATAATGATGTGAAGATGAATTGTTTAACAAAACGTATTTTTTCCTATCCGAAACTATTTGAGTGAAAAGTAAAACTAAATTATTTATCTTGTTAAAGAAGCCGTCATTGCAAAACTTCTTCAATAAACAATTTTTCATGACTCACATTTCCTAAATAGCATTTCTTATTCTGAATAATGCCTACTGAAAATGTACTTATTGAAACATAAATTCGAATAGTTCGTACTTTGCCTAAAGCTCCAAGCTTTCTGCATACTGTTTAAGTATTCCACATGTTGCCCGTTTTTTAAACGTTGCAGGTATTTTCATCTTTATTTACATTTTCTATGATTCTTAATACTGATCAGATTTAAATGATGATGGAAGTTTCTTCTAACTTTCATCGATATCTACATTATTTCTTTTCGTAACTCACCATTAAATGCTTTTTAACTTTTTTTACAGGATCGTACTTGGTTTCTTCCGGAAAGTTCCGTGGTACTTTAGTGTCTACACATAATTAAAATTACCTTAATCTCTTTCTATAAAAATCTCTTCATTTCCAAACCTCTTAAGAAATAAACAGAACTCTAACCCGAGTAAATATATTTTAGCTTCCTGTGTATTATAATTATGACTGCTGTAAAAACCACTATATTTCTCAGTGAAAAAAACCAGAGAAGAGTAATAGTTAAGTAATATGCACATAACATTTCTTGAAAATTCATTTCGAGTTCTGACTCTCAGATCTTTTTTAATATGGAGAACTTCAAAAATACCTTTCTTTTCTTATGACGACAAGGAAGCATACTCCTCTAGTTATAAGAGTCCAATAATCATGAAAGCTTTACTAGGAATAAAAGCTTCAGTTGAGAAATTTTCAGAGCGAGCGAAAACATTGACCCCTCTTATGAGCTATTTCAAGGAAACTATCAGCACGGAATTCATTTAAATAGATTTCACTGTCTACCACAACAAATTGCTTAACTGACTCTTTCTTTGAAAATAAGGACTTTCATCGAAATGGGAATGCCAACTTAATTCTTGATTTTCGTTTTCTCTGCATTGCGTGAATACAACTAAAGCGTGTTGGATATATGTTCAGTTCCTTCAGAAATTCACAGAAGCTATTAAGGCAGCTACACATTTCTACCATACTAATGTCTATTGTACTAACAGACATGTGCTGAAGATATTTCAATAACTGACAGTCACTATATTAACATATCTCATCCTTTCCATTGGTATGTCAAATATTTGTCTTCCTGCTCTATTATTAACTCGTGCTAAAGATATTATTGTGACGTATTTCCCCTTGAAGACATTAACTATAATAGTTTTCATACCTAAACGTAAGCCGAAGTTTGCTTCACTGTTAAAATACATATTACATAAGAAAAACGTTATGTGTTTAATTGTAGCTTTCCCTATAAACATTATAATTACATACACAAAAACCGCTCGCTAATTGACAGTGATAAGTTAAAAATAGTGCTGCTTCGCCATGAAATGAAAGCTAAAATTGATGTTTCAGTAGTAAATATTTTAATAGTATTTTCTAGTGAGCATTTGTTTTAATGAAATGAATGCTTAAAATCACTGATCTACGATGTAGGTAACTTACATTTTGTGCGCATATAAGTCATATCATTTATATGCTCTTTATTAATTGTTAGAGGAATATAGCGCATGTTAGATCCTTAAAATATATCGATCGTTTACGCAGCCCTTAGACAATTATATATGCATGACATCATAAAAATTTGCAGGTAATTTCTAAAGATATATGTAATAATTCCGGGGAGCATAGAAAAGGAATTAGTTTGCAATCATCGTCGTGACCGAGGGATGGATATTTTGAAACGCAGTTAACACGGGTACTTTTAGCAGCTCTCGTTAGTCGACTGGGGAGATGTAAGAAGATGTTGGCACTTTCCAAGTTGAGCTAATTACCATAATTATTTCTATGCACATTAGATACATTTTTCGTAAACAATATACTTTTGGTTGATGAACAATTCCAATAATTTCTCATTTACACAGGTTAACAGGGGCGACATTCTTTTTGACGGGGAAGCAAAGCGGGGAAATTTTAGCAAAGTACAAGGCAGGAAAAGAAGGTGACGTAATTAGCTCTCCGCAGTATTTATACCGGAGTAGGTGCGACAAGTTATGATTGGTTATTATTAGTTTTGGTTGCCCTTTTCAGTAGGGTTACGTTACGTAGAAAAATCTGGAATTGAGAAAAACAGGTGAATTTAGGGGAAGAGTACCAAATTTAGAATGCTAATTTTGAGATCGCCAATTATTTTTTTTAAAGCAGCTATCGTATTTTCTTATATCTTACATATATATAAATATATGTATGTATGTATTTTTTAATTCCCTTCCCTATGAAGTTTGAGAATTTTTAAGGAATTGCACATAATATTTTTCGTTACCATAAATTATCTTTACGGAATGCTTTAAAATATTCATATTTAAAATATTCTTTTAAATATTATATTATTATGTATTGCATTATTTATAATCTAAATCGAGTGCTTTGCCATGATCTGAATTTCAGATCATGGCAAAGCACTTGATCAGCCGAAGAGGAGAAAAAATACCTTCAGGATGAAATTTCTAGGCAAAGTTAGATCGTATTCATTATACACATGAGGAAACTGAGGTACATAAGAAACCTCCCATGCCACCAGCCCTTTCGTTGGGATTTCAATGCTCATAGAACTGCCAGTATTCAACTATTTTACTCCTCGGTCACTGCCATGTTTGTATCTTCTATAATTACGTATAGTAGATATATTGCACATTAGAAATGTTTTTGCATACTAAGTTAATTTAAAATATACATCTACAAAAGCATGCTTTTAGAAAAACACATAATTTCAGATCCATACAGCAAAGATTAAAATGCTTCACAAATATTTTTCTGTGACGTCACACATTAAACATAATTTGCATCTTATGTAAAACATCTTTACATTGTATGCTTTACCAAGTAGGTACAAATGAATATTACTGAATAAAACCTTTTTAATTTATTGCCTATGAGTTAATATAAAGTAAGAAATTATTCCTGCTTAGAAAAGAATACTTTTAAAAATTTGGAATCTTTCCGCATTATTCAGTTCTAAATGATACGTATATTTGAGATGAGAAGAAGGAGAAAAATGTGTACATAAGGCAAAAACATTTTATGAATTCTGCTTCTTAAGCTAAGAATCGCATATATGCAGGATATATTCTGGAAGAACTTCCTTTCCTTTTGATTCTGTCAGCCGAACGTTATCTCTAGCCTACGCCTCTATTCTTTCTCGGGGTAAAATCCGGCACATTTCCGGGGATTCATTCCTTCCGTCGATTTCTGCTTGAGATCAAAAAGGAAAACAGTAAACATTCTTCATTCTTTTGGGAATTGCAGTTATCATCAAAAGATTCTTATTCTACATCAAAGCTCTTTCGTTACTAGATACTTTTAATGGCACGTATAATATCAACAAAACACAAGTAGATGTCATTGTTACACAAGTGAAAAGTTGGCTGTCCAATGTGAAACCGTAACTCAAATTAATGTTTAACAAATTCAGCTTATTGTTCTGCTTGCTATGCTTTACCAAACATGTCTGTTTAATGTAATGATTAATTTGCTCAATACGTTACTGCAGATCATAATGCGAGAGGAGTTTGAGAGTGTGAAAGCTATTGAATTAATTATTTTATTAGTTAGAACTTCTACATTAGTTCCTAGTTAAATTAATTTTGTATTTCTTTCTATTTTGTCAAGCAGAGCAAAAATGCTCATTCAGAATAAATGCTGTATATTATCATTTTCAATCCTTTAAGTTGTTGATAGAAATTTTTTATACTTTAGATCTGAAGCCCTTTTTGCATTAAGCTATGTAATTTAATTTACATACTACGTCATTGAGTTAGAAATTATATTGGTAATACTTTGGTGTATTCTGAAACAAATTAATTACATAGCTTTAAATTAAATTAAATGTCATTTTTTCTGTTCATTTTTATGGAAGATTTTTACGCCTTTGTAATATATCATAAAATGTTAATTTTTTTTTCCAGTTAATATTTTCTTGATTTGAAAATTTCCGGGAGTAATATTTTCGGAACATTTTATTAAATCACACCAAACTATTTGAAATATACTTGATATATTTTGCTTTCATTCAATTTTCATATTATTTGAGTCCGTTAAAAAGTAAAAACTTTTAATTCCTGAAATTAGTGTTGAATATAAGTATAGTCAGAAAACTTAAAATAAGTAATTTTTCAAATCTTTCACTGCATTTTTGGTACTCGAAAAATAATAATTAGAAATGAGACAATAACATTATACATTTTTATGCAAAGCAAATGTACTATCAAAAAATCTGATGTGTACACCACATGACTACCTTATGCGGAATATTAAATTATACGCATTTTTCCTGCCTTTCATTTAAACTTATTTCTTCGAATTTCATTAGAAATATATTTCTCATTCAATTAATTTAGTTCTCACTTCGCAACAAGACAAAAATACATAAAAACTCAAAATACCTGTATCAAAAATTGAAAAATATAGAAAAACTTAAAACACCAAATACAGTTAAAACAATTAAAAACATTTTTTTTTTGCAATTAAAATTACAGTTGCTACGCAAAAAAACGCAATTCGGCAAGCGGCAAGAAGGCAGATTTTTCTGTGTACAAAACTGAGTGTTTACTTTTGGTCTCACTCAGGAAAAAGACACTGAAGGCGTAAAAACTGACTTAATTTGTTGTGGACGCTATGCTGAGTCAATATATGGGATAATGTAATAACTTAAATGGTAATTCCAGAACGGATTAAGCATAATTTAATTCGCAATGATAAAAGAAGACGTTATTTTGCTGTTGCGAAGCTTAGTTTCTCTAGATTGCGAAGAAATCCACTATTCTGCTAAGTTTCAAATGCAAGCACATATGGCTGCTATGCGAAAAAAATTAGGCTTAGCTGCATTTTAACAAATTTTAAATTGTTGATAATTCTACAACTATAATATACAGGTTAACTAAAATCATAAAAATATTAACCGGAAGATAAGAACAACATAATTCAATCATTTTAAAGCCAAAAATGCACAGTTTAAAATTACACAAAAATAAAGAAACTGTGATCATTGAGCTGAGTAACGAGTGGATATATATGCATATATTTATACGCTTTTGGGGCCGCTGATTGTAACTAAAACAGGAAGTGCACATCCACATGTTATCTTAGTCCCATATACAAAATTTCAATGTTTCGAGTCTACTCGTTTTTGAGTTATACGAAATACATGCATACATACGTACAGATGCTGCCTGAAAAAAATCTCTTCAGAATCCATTTTAAGTCAGTTTTATAATTTTTTGGGGGAAAAAGAGTCCTTTGTTCCGTACTTACGTACGGATGAAACTCAAAAACATCGTTAAATTGCATTCGATAGCGGTCAAAATAGATATTTTCGTTGAAATATGATACCCTAAATTTTTCGCGTTTAGAATACTTCCTTTTTACTGCGTACAAGGAAGTAAAAATGTTGGTTTATCATGCAATTTTACGAAGTCAACTCCATATGCTACGTAATATATCGGTAATTACAATAATATTTTACTATTTTAATTTCAAAAAGTTTTGAAACCATATTCTTTACGAAATGTGGTGTCAACCTTCAACAACATTGTAATAGTTTTGGATGGAATCTTCTGGACTGTAAGTCATTGATTTATTCTTTATATTCTTTATCAACTTGTTGTCTCTTGATTTAACTTAAATACCTTTTTTCTTATTTCTTGATTTTATGTCTCTTCGATCTTGTTTAGTAAGATTTAAGCTGCTTTCCCTTTTATTAAAATATTCTTCCGACGTAATTGCCTGCGGTTGTTTTCATCCTCTTGTTCATCAGAGAGTTTTTTATTCTTTTGAATTTCCTTAATTTGGGGAAGCTTGTATGTCTACAGTATATAGATCTTCATGAAAGAAAAAAAAACTGTCGGTGTTTTGAAAACTAGAAGTTAATCTTTCAGATTTCAAGAAGGGTGTAACTAGAGACTTGGGGGCCTCGGGGTAACAGATGATAATCCCCTGTTAATTTTTTTTCTCCCAGCCTGAACCATTTTCTTTTCTAGTTATGTTTCATAATTTACTTTAAAGTACCTTTATGCGCTTTAATTGAATGAAAAATATTTCCATAAGTATTTTGTTGGTAGGCGCTATCACATGTTACTTTTGATTCCAGTTGAATAATGTTAAATCAAATTAAAATACGATATTGAAAGTTATTTGACGTTGCACAGATCGTAACAAGAAACGTATGCTATATAATTAAGGTAAAATGTTTACTAGCAAATCATTCAGCATATTTTATTTTACACTTGAATTTCAAAAATCTTTTTTCTAATTGTAAAAGAAGCAATTTCATTAATTATTTTGGCAAGGTTAATTTTTTTCGCTCAGTTACTCTCATATAAGAACAAAGCTGCATTGCCAAGAGTTTCCTTATTTCATACTGCGTCGCAAATAGCTTTCTCTATTAATTTCAGTTTTGAGAATGATTGTTCAGGTTGAGCTAGCGTCACAAAAAGCGTTACGTATCTCACTGTAAATCCTGCCCATCTCAGGAAAACTCAATGAACTGTCATTATTATCGACGATTATGCTAATTTTCTGACGTTTTTAATTGTTTTAAACTCTTCTTTAAATAACGGCCAAACTGGAATGGAGATGTTGATATCCTCTGCTCATTTTCGCACAAAATCAAATTGTTTGCCAGGAATCTTTTTTCCATTCGCTTTCATTATAAATTCGGGTTTCATTACTTGATAAATAAAGAACATTCTTCATACCTCGGAAACAATGAAGATGCTGATTGCATAAATTATGTATTATTGGATAAAATACAGTTTCTCTAAAATAAGGTTCTATGTCTTTTAATCGCTCGTCTTTGCATAAATCATCATAGCATTTTTTTCATTTTCTTAATCCTACTGCAAGAAAACTCTTTAAATGTTTCTCAGGGCTCACAGATCTCTGAAGTGATAGGCACCAAATCTCCAAATTTTCTTCGCATTTCCAAAATTTTAAGCGAGACTTTATCCTGTAATCCATATGCTGAAATAGATCTACGGTTTCAGATTGGAAAGATTTTCGAACAATATTTAGGAATTCTAAAACTTCGTACTGTAAAACTAAGGGTAAGATAATATCAAATATTTCCATTTTTTCCTTTGGTTGTATTGTTTGATTCTTTTCCTTACATTTTTGGCTAGTCAGAATTATGTGGTTCAGATATTTAATCACGTTACCACATCTGCCCTTTATGGCATACATTGTGTAATAGTTACCAGATCAGCAAGCTAGGTTTAAAATGTTTAGTGTCATTTTTTTGTTACATGATCCACGCTGAGTCATTATTTTCAATACTTCCCTACGAACAATGCTATGACCAAAATTGCAACATACATTTGGATTGTTTTGACAATCTGACAAATTTCTACTTTTCATTCAATAACATCTTTTAAAACAAAATTTAGATTATGGCCTTCACAATGAGTGACTTAAGCATATAGGGATTCTTCTATTATTATGCTGTTCCACATGATTGTATACCCCTTCATTATTGATGCACCATCTTGCGCTTACCCACAACAAATTCAAATCTTTTTCTTGCAGCGATTTCATGATTTCTTCTTTCATGATTCCTTCAATCACTAGCTTCGCCAAAAATCTTTCATCTAAGCTTGCTTGTACAGTGGTGCAATCTGGTAGCAGAGTTGAAACAATTTGATTAGCCACGATGCATTCGCGGATATCATCTTTTATTTAACTGAAAAAAAATATTTCTAATTAAGTAAATAATTGCTCGGCTTGAAAAGTAAAAATATAAAATTCGCTCACCAAGTTTAATTTTTCAATTTTTTAAATAAAATTCCCAATATGAAAGAAGATATATTTTTTCTCTTGAGCTGTTTTGTCACGGAGATTCAAAAATGTCATTGCATGCTTAAATATTTTATGCTCAAAGCATAAATTAGAACAGATCTTGACTGAATCGTGTTACTTTTATTTCATAAGTTGAAGCTTCTTTAAATAAATTGCATAATATTTACAAAAGTACTTAAGCCACTGCTGACAACCGGTAATATTCTTTACAGATATTTAGTATCAAAATCAGCTTCTAGCACCTCATTTATCCTCATTTATCTATGTTCTCCAGCTTGATTAAGGTTCGTTCAACAATTCTGGACTCCGCACTTTTTACTGCTTGCTGGGTTTTGTGAGCAAAAACATCTTTTGGCAAGCTAACTTCTGAACAACCTTAAAAATTTCCCAACTTTATTTTGCTTGTGCAAGTACTGTTTGATATAACTTTTTTACGTAGTTTCTCCCTCTTAGATTTTACTTTATATTTTATACTCAGAAGATTGAATTTTGAGGCTTTTATTATACTTTCCAATCATAGCAAATAATATACATTTTTTCCATTTCTCTAAGAAAAAGTAGAAATAATTTACCAGTTTCTACCATAGAGAAAGATTTTTAACTCTACATTTACGAAACTGGATATTCTGACAGCAAACGAATTATATTCTTAGTATTTTAATTGTTATTTAATTTATTGATATTTTTTACTTTAAATATATACCAAGGCGACCCATTACTTTATTTGGCCTGTTTTAAATGAATATTATTTTAAATATAACTGCATATATCTAGAACTACTCATAACGGTTATTTTGACTGTTTTCCTACCCTGTTTAATAGAGCACTAACACGGCTTGGTGTATCAGCATCTTGAAACTGTTGGAATCAAAGTGTGTCTTCCCTTCCCAGAGTGGTTATGTCCCAAATGGGTTTCATATTTTAACTCTGTCTGATTGTTTTAGTAAGTTCGCTTTGCTCGGTGTCATACAACCTTCTTCATTTTGGGTGCAGTTGTTCGAGACTTCTGACAATTATTCTAATCGTTATATTTTCTCTATCAATAGTGTCGCATAGAGCCGTTGGTAGGAAATATTTATCAGAAGAACACTTGATAAAAGTTTTCCAAGTATTATCCAGTAACAGTTCGGTTTTAAAAATGAGTTATCATGAGGAATCGAATGCAGAAATGTGTTTAATTTCATTTGATGAAGATCGAATTATTCATACAACAAGTGAACTTAATTCCTCAGATAACAAATTTATGATTCTTTTAAGACAAAGTGCCGAAATATTTCCTACTCTAGTTCCAAGGGAGAACAAGACATTCCTTCGTCATTTACATAGCGTAGAGATTCCAAAAATTAAATTCTGAGGAAAGGAAGTTGCGGAGGTCAAGGCGAGAATTTATGTCCACCTAAAAACTGAGCGAGAATTCATGTCCACCTAAAAACGAAGACAAATTAGATGTTCGAAAATGAAAAGAAAATTTTCAAAAGACATATGAATAGCATATAAGGCATTTCTCCTGCCTACCTCGCGTGCCTTCGTGGTGTAGCTGTAAGCGCGCTCGGCGCGTAACCGAGAGGTCCGGGCTTTGATTCCCAGAAAAGGCGTTGTTCATTTTTCACATCTCCTACTTCATAGTTACCTAATGTCTCACCAAGAAAATGAGGGTACATTTGATGTGGGAAAAGTAAATGTACTTACAAGGTTATCCTCTTTAAAATGTTTTGCGAGAAACATGCCAGTTGTTGACTACTTTTGTTGACAGAAAATTAATTGATGGGAATACAAGTAGTGCATGGAGACTTCTTATCAATGAAAAAATATAGCATCACATACAGTAATGCAAAAAGGTGGAGGCACGTCAAAAGTCGGAAAATCTGACTTTTAGATTGTATCTGAATGAGATAAAAGATTTTTTCGCTCTACTATGCTTGCGATGTGTTGGTTACAAAAGGATTTTGTGTGAGTTATGGTGTGAACCTTGGGGCTAAAAATTCTTCAACTAAACAATGCCTAGTGACAGATTTTTGGATATAATACGATATGCGCGCTTGAAGTCAACTAGATCGCAACGATTGCCAATTGATTCACTTGTTCTCTCTTCAGAGGTACAAATTATCTATTAACTTTATTTAGAATCGTTTATTGTGTTACAAAGCAAGGAAAAATATTACAAGTAATAAGCAATTTTTCCCT
>KK122180.1:91725-137020 GCA_000611955.2 Stegodyphus mimosarum
ATTTATTTATATATAATTATAATACATATAAGAAAAAGAATATGTAAAAGATTAAATTAGCAGCGTAAATTAATTGTCCTTCTCTATTCTAAAAATAATTATCTCTTTGGACTGCGTAACTTCGAGATTAATCCATGCCATATGACTCTTTCATAATTCTGATGATGTAAATGGAATTAAAAATCAAACAATTAGTAGTAATTTTACAGCAGTATTAATTATCCAATCAAAATGCTTTGAGAACCAAAACTAACTCAGTCTGAATTAAGATTTCACCCTGAACGTAACGCGCTTGCTTTTTACGTTTTGGCCTAGCTGGACTGCAGCCTGTCTGCTTCTTCTTTCTTACTGCTAATTTATCAAAAATGTAAACTTTTTGAAATAAGTATAATTAGTGTGCTAACTTGTTTGTGGCCGCAATATGTTTGCTGAAATAAAAGTTGAGTAATGTACTTCGACTGCCAAATTTCTTATTCATAGCGGATTGAAGTTTCAACATCTCTAAGCCATAAGTTGCTCTTCATTATGGAACTCAGTATCTATGCAATCAAAATTCCTTCTGTTCATTACGTCTAAGTTGGTTTCTATTACACATACTCTCTCTCACACACACAGACATATATAAGCAAATTTATAATGGAATTTTTATTATTGACTTCGAAATCTGAAATACAGTCGTCTATGTGATGGGAAATATTAAGGAATCAGCGCTTTCGCTTATGTTTATGCAGCCAAATATTTTTAAACAAATAATGTTGAACACTCGATAAATTTTAGAGAATAATTTTATGGTAAAGGGTTACAAAATGTTTCTTCTTTTTCTTTCCTCATTTTGAATATTTTAATTGCAATAGCTTATAGCTATACAACTTGATGATGAATTGTACAACATGAAGGAAAGGAAACGTAAATGATCAGACATTCTGCATTATTTTCAACTTTCTGTAAAGAAATTAAGTAAAGTAAAATTATCAAAAACTCCAAATACATTTCACTGCCGCGCAACTTAAAAGACTCTGCCTATTATAAATTAAAAAACTGATTAAATACAAAAATAATGCTGGACAGTTTGAGCGAAAGAGGGAAAATGTATCTGCGTCAGCCATTAAACTGAAGCAAGAATTCAATATTTCATTATATCCTTCTAACAAATAAATTCCCTTATACAAAATAACAACCCATGTTCCGAAGAACAGGACTATATGTTATCATAAATAAAGCTCTCTGAGCTTTTAGCAAGACGCTTAATGTGTTTCTCTTTCGCTGAAGATGATTCATATTGCTTTTTGGACTATCGCAGTCAGGAGTACTCAGTAATGCTCTGAATCTGCGAAATCGTGAAGAAAGAACATGAAAATGAGATACATATATTCTCGACATCTGGTCTCTGGGTTACTTTCTTCAGCAGTGAGTTGGTTTCCTTATTGCTCATATTCATTGGTTTTCGAAAGTATACGAAGAAAGTACTAACATAAAAAAAGTTCATAATTTGTTATTATTCTAACTTTGTAATCGCTACCAGGAACGTTAAAAACTTATTATATTATTAATTGTATTCAGATGAAGAGTTCAAATGCATAGGAGGATTATACAATAAGTACCTCTTACAATTAAAATATTTATTTAAAAACTAATTATTTTACTATCATTTAGAAATAAATTTCGTTTGGTAGCCTGAGTTAAATTTTCACTACTTTTTATATTAATTTTTACGAAAAGCATTTGTAGAAATAAATATGAAAATTTGCATATTTAAAAACGGACAATGAAGAATTGATGAAATTTTCTCAATGATAGTTTATTTGTTATTGCTTCTGTTGTTTTAATTCAGCTTTTGGACCTCTAAACTGTCCTAGTCAACTCCCCGTACGATACTACTCACATAGATTAGATTTTAGAGATGAATAAGGCTTCTAAATCGGCAAACAGTGTGTTTTGCTCTATAATACCGATCTGCGAATGAGGCAAAAATACGTATTTAACGGTTTCTACAGAAGCTGTAAAACAAATGTGCGAATTTAACTATGTAGGAAGTATACACAGTGGTCAATGAATTAGAAACCTTTGAGATTTTCATTTGAATCTGTGCTCGGGATGAAGTATACAATTTTTTTATGATACGGGTTATACGTGGTTTGAATGTTAGTATAAGTAAGATGTAAGAGTGCTTTTCACTATGAATGAAGTAAAATGGGAAAAACGACAGATCTTTCACCATTTGAAAAATGGCTTATTGTTGGTGCCCGTTTAGCAAGGGCCTCGATTTGGAAGACAGCAAATCACTCTGGGTTATCACAAGCAGCCATATCAAAGATTTTCAAAAGTTCGAATCAGAACCCACAATCCTTCTCTAGAAGACGTAACTGCGGTACAGCTTAATTTTCCAAGAGAGTGATCGGCGGCGTCTCCAACGAATTATACGGCAGAACAGGGAGTCTAATGTTCTTCAACTGACAAAGATCGCCAGCCAAAGCTTTTTCCAATAGATTTCAGCTCGAACCATGCTCAGAGAATTGCAGAGGGTAGAAATTCATAATCGGATGTCTGTGAGAAAACCTCTCATTTCTGCCTGATATGTAAGAATTCGTTTTCAGTTGTGTTGGGAAAGAAGACGCTGGGCATCTGAGGATTGAAATGGGTAATGTGGTCAGATGAATCACGCTACATCTTATTTGAGCTGATGGAAGATGTTGAATTTGGGGAGAACCCCATGAAGCTATCTTGCCTTACTCGCACTGTGCAAGGGTATAGTGGGAGTATCATGATATGGGGCATGTTCTGCTGGCAAGAAAGTGGTGCCCTAGTGTTCCTTGAGGGTAAACAAACAGCCATAAGATACCTAGATATACTGGCAGATCAAGTGCCCCCTGCTATGTTGTGTTTTTACCCTGATAGCGACGGATACTTCATAGAAGGTAATGCAACTACGTAGTGCCTGAAGTATTTGAAATTAGTTCCCTGAATATCAGACTGACTTTCAACACATTTTCTGGCCACCGCATAGCCTGGATTTTAATCCCATAGAAATTGTGTGGGATATGGTGGAAAGACGTATCCGACAGCACTCTCCTCTTCCATCTAATTTACGAGATGTAAAAACCTGCATAACCAGTACATGGTATTCTGTGGACCTAAATGCACTCCAGAAGTATGTAGACGCGATGCCCAAACAAATCAGAGCAGATATTTGTGAAAAAGGTGGTCTAATAAAAAAATGTTCTTGGGTTTCTAATTCATTGGCTAGTGTGGCTATGTGTGTAGCTTTAAAGAGTTCCCTCTGTTGATGCTTCCCTCATAACTTGCTTTGTCACATTAAGTGTAAAGGGGAAACCATTCACACTACCGTTCGTAACAGTCCGCATCATTCATTTGCCACTATAGTAAAAGCATACTTATTGTCTGTAATATCGATGCCGAGTTTTTAAAATCAGTAGAAGACCTCATGAAATAAGACATTTAGTTCCTGGATTATAACTTTTAAAGTTGAACCCAAGAACAACCAACATAGTCTTCTAACTAGACAGTAATCCAGTTGTTACGTAATATTGTTTCTTAATTCCAGTTTATCAGTTATTTACTGTTCTTAATTTTAGTTTTTTTTTTCAGTAATTGAATTTATTAATTTGATTTTATTTGTTCATTTTAAAGTTTTGTTGCAAGTTGTTTTTTTTTAATTCACTTTCTTAAATTAATAATTATATAACTAGTAAAAACTGAAATTAAGAGACAGTAAATAACTGATAAACTGAAATTAACAAATAAAATCAAATTAATAAATACAATTACTGAAAAACATGAAATTAAGAGGTGGTAAATAACTGATAAACTGAAATTAAGAAATAATATTATATAACGCAGTTATACACATTTTCTCGGTTGAAAATGCAGTTGAAGTAAAACCACCCTAAAAGATCAAGACGAGCTGAAGTTTGCATGCATGCCAGAAAACATTTTAATCTTCATCACATTAAAGTATGTTAAAACAAATTATCGGTACCTCAAAGAAACAGTGAAAACAAAGAAATCAAATGAAAAAGAATCAAATTAAAACACATGGGTAACATAGCCAACCGAAGAGTTTTCCATCTCCATGGCAATAGACCTTAAAACGTTTTCAAATAATTCTTTAAGGACTGCGTCAAACTGCTTAGGAAAAGTGAATTGTGATAAATTTTATGGAAATTTAAGTACATCCTTTTAATGTTTGTTTTTCTAAATTAATTACTTTAAATAGAAGTTTAGAAACTATATCTCATAGACACGTCAGGGTTTCGGAACCAGACATCGTTCTTTCTATTACAGGAAGAACGATGTCTGGTTCCGAAATTCACCTGATCTTTCACAGAAAGATTAAGTGAAATACATGATCTTTCTGTACCAAGATAGATATTTTGATCCTCACAGCGCAATAACACATTACAGCATGTATTCCTACACTTTTAAACATTGCGACCCACTTTATCATCGGCGCAGTGAACTTTTTCAGAAACGAACTGCACACAATATTCCAGGAAGAGGTTTTATGGATCAAAAATGAACTTTTGTGAAGACAAAAATATTATTATTAAAAGTAATTTTACCAAAATATATCTGGTAAAGCCTATGTGAAATAAGTGCTTGTTTTTTATTGTTCTTTATGATGAAAATGACGTCAATTCGAGTTATTTTTAAAGGCAAGGATTTCGATAATTGCAGCTTCTTTCGAAACTAGGATTTAATTATTCCTATCCTTGCGGAAAATCGATTTTCGGAAGGTATGAAGCTGTTAAAGGAAGTAATAGCCTCGAAATTTCAATAGACAGAATTGGATAAGGTTTTTGAAAGATAACCAGAACTGCGACAATTTCTTACGATTAATTTTGAGATAAGTTGTTAAGTTCTTCATCAGCTTTCGACGATATGCGAATAATAATGTTCTCCCAGAACAGATCTGCAAACCAGTTGTCTAGGCAGCTTTTCATTTCTTCAGTAAAGCAAGAATTGTAATTTTCTTTCAAAGCATTCAAATGTTTTGTAATCTCGGTAAATATATTATAAGAAACGCTCACATTATTTTCGGTTATAAACGTTTCAAATGTTTCAATACTCCCATATTTGTATTCTTCATTTTTTTTCATCCATCATAAAAGACGTTTCTTACCATTCCTCGAATTTTTTCATACACAGCAAATACACTCATGTCCATAAATTAAGGATAATTCGGAGTCACGCGGAAATCGAACTCTAAAATAAATATATCACCTGCAAAATCACTACACACATCTTCAAGAATCATATGGAAATTTCAGGAAGTAACCAGATGACACCGATGGTACGTCACAATGACGAGAGGGTAAGAGAATGATATATAAGAAATACAGGCAAAGAATTAAATTGTTCGCAGGCGCTATATAAGCATTTCAGTGCAATAACCGAATAGTTATGACACAAAGGACGCATTTGGATGATTTTTACGTGGTAGAATTATCGGCCGTCTGGAATGTGGGCGTATCCAACTGGAAGTATCAGACGAACTTGGAATTGCCCAGTGTCCTCACCAGGCTTTAGCAACGATTCCAAGATGATGGTAATGTGAGTAGACGTTACAGCACAGGTCGCCCCAGAGTTACAACGCCGAATGAGGACCGCTATTTGCCAGTTACTGCCAAACGAAACAGGCGGCGCACAGCCTCAGACCTATCTCGTCAGCTCTCTTCAGCCACTGGTACGACAATTTCAAGACAGACCGTGTACAGACGCTAGGGCAGATTGGTCTATATGCTCCTAGAGCTGCAGATGCGTTCCACTTACTGCAACTCACTGTCGTCTGCGGTTAGCCTGGAGTAGAGAGCATGCATTGTGGACACCGCAACAGTGGGCTTGTGTGATGTTTTCCGACGAGTCCAGGTTTAGCTTGCAGTCTGATTCTCGCCAGACTTTCATATGGAGAGTTCCAGGTCCCCGTTACCACCAAGAAAACATCATTGAACGACACCGTTACGGTGGTGCAGGAGTGTTGTTTGGGGTGGAATTATTCTGGGTTCAGAACTGACTTGCATGTTCAAATTAGAACCATGACAAGCCAAATCTATCGGGACGTCATTCTGGAACAACATGTACGTTTGTTTCGAGAGGCCATGGGCTCACAATTTGTGTTTATGGATGACAACGCCCGTCCTCACCGCGCAAACATCGTAAGCGAATGCCTTCAATCAGAGGATATCACCCGTACGGACTGTCCAGCGTTCTCACCGGACTTGAATCCAGTAGAGCACGTCTGGGACCTGCTTGGCCGGCGGCGAGTTGCAGCCCGTCAACCTCCTTCTACATGTCTACCGGAACTTCGGAGAGCATTGCTTTTTGAGTGGTCTAATATCACCCAAGATCAGATCGATAATTTGATACTCAACATGCCTAGGCGTTGTACGGACTGTATTGCATCGTCTGGGAAACATACAATGTATTAACAATCATACCAACCATGTAATATTGGTTTTTAGTAAATAGTTTTTTTTTTGTAATTTGCTCCAGGGAGAAAAAATCGCTATCTTTTTAATAATATCAAACATATAGCATCTTTTTTGCTCTTTACCTTTTGTTTAATAAATAAGCTTTACAAATAAGTCAAATTTCTTTTGCTTCTAACTCTTCCTTTGCCTGATTTTGCATTATCCTTAATTTATGGACATGAGTGTATATATGTACTACTCATATCTTGTAACTATAAATTTAACTCATTCGTTTTAAAAAGCCTCTAGATATCGCAGTTATTTTTTAATTCGTTTCTATTGCCCAAAAACATTACGACACGAATAGGCGTGACTGTAACGGTCTTGATTTTATTAAAGTTACTTTTTAACAGCAATGTTCAAATGTTTAACCGGATTTAACAATGTTCAAATGTTTAACCGGAGCCGGGATTGTCGAATGACCAGACTGACATATTTACATTCATAACACTAAGAGTGCACATTATCTACATTATTTACTGCTGTATACCAAATGTTTATTATACTGACAGTTATGGCTTTGAAAAAAATCAAATTCCTTATTTATTCAGTATTTTAAATCCAATTCCTTATTTATCTTCTTAACATTATTTACACTATGAGGTTTATGCTGATTCGTAAATTATCACAAACTCGTTACTCTAACCGGTATGCTTGCGCGTCTGAGCTTGCGACTGCAAACTGGAAAGATAGGAAAGCCCCTTCAATAAATAAAATCGAGCTTAAACTTTTAAAGCAGAATTAAATGTCAATGGCAGCGACAAACGTAATTAACACCTACATTTGTTAAAATCTAAAATCACGACGCAAACAAACCCTAAAAATATATCTCATTCATTTAAATTAAGTTTAAAAAATAATAATGTTCTTATACAGATGCGCAATATGCTTCATTGATTGCTTGTGTTTACTTCTAGTTCAGTGCATCAATGCCTGCTAAGGAAATCTGAGTCATAAACTTCGAAATTATTTTCTGTTTCTAATATGCAAATACAATTTTAATTTCAAATGTATACCTACATTTTTAGATACAAAATCTTCAAAAACAAATTTTTAACTCTAAGAAAACTGCACTCAAGGGGAAATTGATTTTAAAACTTTACGTAAAATTCAGGTGTTATATTTTGAAGACTTTTAAATAAACATTCTTAACAGAAACATTAATCTCACATGCATTAATCTATGAGCTCTCTCTGTGAATCACTATGATTAAGCACAAATTGTATTATAAGGTTATTCGGGTACCAAAAAAGTAATTTGCAAAAGTTATTACATTTTCAGTATTAATTATTTCCAAACAAACAGACATATTTATGTTATTTCCACGTCGAATCTGTAATAGCTGAGACATCTGTGCGACAATAGAATTAGTTTTTCAATTTCTATGTCATAAAATACGGTATCCTGCAGATTAAATCCTCACCTGCCGTACCGCTTTTTGTCATCGTCCTTTCATCTAAATCTTTGGTAATGAGCATGGTCCTTGAAGATTAAGAAAATCAGCTGGCACCACCGGCATGTATTACTGATAATATGCTACCTCTGAAGACGTTGCAAGAATTCTTGAATTAAATCGATCGCAGGAAACCAGGAGTTATTGGTGAATAGTGACTTATTTTATCTCAGCAATTAGTAAAGACGGATTGCATCTAATACCATTTCAAAAAATTTCTTGTTTTCCAGCATATGTTTTAATATTAAAAAAATATGAATTTCTGTTCAAAAACATCATAACTATCTCTGTATAAAACCGGCACTACTGACATTTATAGCTTTGGGATGAATCAAGATTTTCATATTCTCTTACTTCGATTAGCGAGACCCATGATGAGCTACTGTCTATCATCAGGAGCAAACCAGAAAATCAGAACTTTCACACTTCGTGGGTTTTACGATTTGTAGGAAAACCAAGGGTTTATCATCTTTCATCTTGCGTTCACGTGAAACGACAAGCTAATTCTCGTAACTTTTTAACAAGTTGAGAAAAAAATCACTGGGATGAAGAAACCCGTGGATAACAAGGAATTACAGCCTAATTCCTATGTTATGCAAATAATGGGTTTAATATTCGGATTTTTCTCTACGAGACTTACAGAATTAAATTAAAAATCTAATATCAATACATTTCTTCACTTACTTCTCCACTAGGAACTATCTTGTGGCCTATAGATTCGGTGCCTTGATTCCTATCTGGAATTATGGGAAACAAACTTTTATTTAGAATAAAATAAAACATAATCTCAGAATTACTGAAGGAATTTTCTTTTTTCATTTATATAATCAACGATTTGTTAAGTGTTACGTACGCTTTTCTTAATCATAGAATTCTCTGGATCTGCGTTAGCCCAGTTATTGTCAGGAAATTTCTATGACTGAAATACATACCACTTTGCAATTTGTCAGTGATGCGTAAGAAGGCTGCATCAGAAACTGCTAAGTTCTCCTCCAGGATCTCTTCTTTAACACTACTCTCAGGAATGAAATTTAGCTTCCTAGTGCAAATATTCCCGCCACACAGTATAACTCAAAACCTCAATCAGGCAGAGCACTTTCTCTACGCTGTCCTGAGATTCTCCGAAGGACTCCAAACTCAAACGCTCGCTCCTCTCTTGACGATGTTAGTATCGATCTTAAATCTGTCATGCGATTACTCTTCTCCCGCTAATTTTTCATTGCTCCCCAAAACAAGCTAACCTCCCCGAAGTAAAGGAAAAAGGGGTGACATCTTTCCTTCTTGTATTCGCCCTGGAGCCAATCAATTTAGAAACTAATAAAAAGAACGGTTCAAATGGACGCTTTTTTATTTCTTCGTTGTATTCTAATACTACAACCCAAGTACTAACGGCTTTGTTCCCTCGTTTTTGCTAAGGCAAGTACCACTCTAAGTCTTATCAATATTTTTTTTCTTTTCAGTACTAATTACAAAATAAATTTTAATTTGTCCTTCCTAATGTATCACAGCAGCTAAACTTAAAATATCACCCTTTTGAATCACCTGCTGCTAGGTTAAGCCTTTAATGTCAACTTCAAACCAATCAACATAAATGTTTCTGACACAAGCATTTATATCTTCATATCTCCAATTATAACAAAACATGATCAGGCCAAAAAAAAACAACAAAAAAATAAAATATAAAAAAATTAAAAAAATCTGAAAGCTTTCAGATTTTACATTACCTCCAAAGAGACTTTTTTTTTAATGTTTTATGGGTTACCTTTATTTTTTAAAATATCATGTTCTTCGCACTTAACCATAAAATTCAGTTCACCAGCAATATCACAAAAGAATTTTAAAATGAGCATATCTTTAGAATTTCCCATACACAGTTTCGCTCGCTGGAGATAAAAAATGTTTTTTTCAGTACAGTGTTGCCATTGCTCGCTTTGAAATTGTTGATTTTTTTAATCAAAAATTCGTTACAGTTTTACAAAGTTTGAAAGAGGTAATAAAACAAGTTCAAAATTTCAAATTTTTTGCTTCCAGATGCCCTTATTCCGGTGGAGATATACGTTATTCAAAATTTGATGGCTCTAGGTACCGCTATTATTTCACAATTGGAGAAATGTACATACATTTATGCATCTTCTTCATTATCTAATTTCTTTAAATATAATACGAGGCTCTAATATTTGGTGGCAACAATTTGAAAAGTGTGTAAGGTTTATCCTAAGTTTATTAACAGTTATTTTGAGTTTTGTATCTTTCCTATCTTATTCCAATTTCAGCTTACAATTTCCTGCCAGAATGTAAATTCAGAAACGCAGTTAATGCAAATGAGAAAGAGTACTATTTAAGTCGTGACTTCACCGGCTTCGAGAGAGAGAGATTCTGATTCCCTGACTAGCGAGCGTTTGCCTTTTTCCTACGTCTATCTTAGCTGTTACTACGCTCGGCCATACCTTAGGCCCTTGCTTGTCTTCGCCAATTTAATTAATACTTAGGGGCCAACTAGTTAGATTCTGATAGCTTCAGCTATGCCTTTCAAACAGCTTAGTTAAGCTAGTTTTAGTTTTAATTAATATTATTTCAAGTTCAAGCCCTAGTGGCGGATTTGTGTAAAGTTTTAAGTCGGAACTGATTGCAAATATACTGAAAAATAATGGCTTATAAACTCTCTTCAAGTCTTACATGTTCTGTTCACACACTTAAGCGATTATTCGCTTGTTAGTGTTTGTGGGGTTCTAAGTTAGAACTTTAGATTTAAATAGTAAAACGCCACAAGTGAATAGAAATTTATAGTCAACCAACGCAAAATGCCAAAACGAAATTAATAGCTCTTCTGGACTAACGTCCGTTGGGCTAAAAATAATAGTATATTCATATTTTTTTCACTCTGCAGTGGATAAAAATTTAATCAGAATAAATATTCTGTACAAATGATTGCCAAGCACATTTTGAAATTCTAATCGGATACCGAAAAAAGGCTTGGCTTTTTAAATAATACAAAGTTTTCTCGATTTTTTGTGCAAAGCTGAAGAGCTATATCACCTGAGAAAGGCTTAGGGAAACAGATGATGGATGGGAATAGATGTTATTCTCCGAAAACCTGTACTAAATCTTACACATTAAGATTAGCCGTAATGAAGTGCTAAGCATAATAAGGAAAATAATCCTCCATGTGTGCTAAGAAGTGCTAAGAAAAATAAGGAAAATAATCCTCCATGTGTTTTTTATAATCAGCTATAGTTTTCTTTCTTAATTGCAAAAATGTCAGTTTAAATGAAATATGGAATTAAACTCAAATGTTTTGCTTTTGAAGCTAGCCAAATTATATTTTTTAACATAATACGTAATTATCCAAGAAATCCTTAACTAAAACATTCAAAGCATAATATATAAATTCTGTTATAACCAGCTACTTGTCCAAGTTCTCAAATTAAATTTCACAAAATTAATTTCCGCATTTTGAAACTATAAGAAATACGTTTTCAATTTTCATTTGCAGAAGTGTTGAAAATCTAAACATGCATGCAACTTTATACAGTAAATTACGTTACAAATTCCTACTTGTAGATAGTTAAAACTCAAATATTTTATGTCAGTTTATACCTCTCACGGATACTGTTAGAGAGAAAACATTTCGAAATTTTCGAATGCCAACACACATTTTTTTCCTGCGCATTGATCAACACATTGAAAACCCGTAAATGCTCGTAAATGGTATTAGAACGATACACCTATGATGCAAATTACTTACAGAAAATATTTGCGAAGATGAGCATTGTAAAGGACAAATGACAGTACAAGAGAGGAGAGGGAAAGTACCTTTTATTGGAGCCACGAGTTTTCAGCTTGTCAAGATAGAATCAGCTCCCGTAAATTTGCCGTTTCGTGGTCACCACGATCATCCGGCCTAACTGTGTACTATATGCTAGCGAAAATTCTAACTTAAATTTGCAATAATTCCTTGATTCTCTATCTTAGCTTAAATATTTCCGCTTTACATCATTTAAATAACGTTGATAACATAGCTTATTCGGAATTTAAATCCAGTATTTCCAAACCGAAATCTTTTTCTTGTTAAACTGTGTCTGTATATTGAATAAAAGAACACTTCTCTCCTGTTTCTAAGCCTAGCTAGACTGTTGCGTATCGCTTTACTTCTTACCGTAAAGATCTCAAAAATGTAAATGTTCTGTAAGGCTGCGATTAATATACTAAATTACTTTTGGCTACAAAACGTTTAACTAAAATGAATATTTAAATCTATAACGTCTGGAAGCTTCTTCACGTATGTTCAACAACACAAATAACATTAAGAACAAGTAAGTTCTTAATCATCTAACCTAACTTTCTACATTATTACATATTTAGTGTGTGTGTGTGTGTCTGTGTCGTTTCAGTTTGTCTTCAGCAAACGTTCGCAGTGCAAAAATGATAGCCACACTTTTCTCTACACTTTACATGAGTATGACTAATAAATCTAGAGAAATATTGCAATAAAGTTTAAATTTTGAAATACGAGGGGTGCCACAAAAGGTACCCTGGTATATGTTTCCAATACAAAGTTTCTCAAAATAACGTAAAGCATTTCATGAACACAAACTGGGGATTGGTAATTGAATATTTATATCATTATAAAATATCTAACGTTTTATAGGGTTCCAAAACAGTAATTGGAAAAATATTCGCAGTAGTATATTCAGGTGAAAATAAGAAGTTCCACATCTTCACTCGTATTGCTTGTATGCCTACGAGCAGACGATGTAACTTAACAGTTTTCGATGCTTATTACCGAACTTAGGACTTTAAAGACACTTTTAGGCTGCACCTATTAAATACAAAATTCACAATTTGTCGAATAAGGGGTTTATTTTAAGTAAAAGAGTGTAGAGACATTAGGTTTTTTTAAGCAGGAAATATGAAAAATGTACAATGCCCTCGCCGGGATTTGAACCTAAACCTCCTGAATAATCGCCGAGTGTGCTACCGTTACACCACGAAGGCATGCTAGAAGGGGGAGAAAATAACTTATATACTCCGCCTTTTAAAAGGCAACTGGGCCTTTACGGATCCATTCGCCTAATCCTGGTGGTGATGAATCATTTTCCAATACTTTTTTTTAATCGGGACATTAGGAACATAATTTTAGGAACATTAGATTTTTTTAAGCAGGACACATGAGAATTGTGCAATGCCGTAGTCGTGATTCGAAACTGGATCTCTGGAATTCGCGCCGAGCATGCTACCGTTACACAACGAAGGAATGCTAGAAGGAGGGAGAATATACATTATAAAATCTTATGTTTTGAATTAAAAATAAATACTTAAAAGGATTAAGTATTTATTTAGCGTAATTTGATAAATTATTGAGGCGAAAGTATGCAAACATTTTCATTTAATTAATGCAAAATAAATATAATTTCTGCTAATTAGAAATATTTCACAAAGGACACGAATTAAGAATAAACTTTTATTTGTACTGAAAGTTAAGAGAAGAAAGATATAATGTAAAGAAAGCATAAGAATCTAAAAAAAAATTATAGGATACTTAGAACAACAATACTCATATATTTATAAGTAAGCTTACATTGATTCAAATCTAAGTTTAAGAAACCTTTCATGCCTGTCATAACTTCTATAAGACGGAAAATTCAACACAATATTTCTTATTCAAGTATTTTAGCCAGTTAGTCACATTCTTGTCAACATATTCCGTTAGATTATGAGTTAGTTGATTATTTCAAAGCCATTTGAAGGCTATCTTTATGTGGAAAGGGATGCCTTCGTAGAGAACTGTATGTAAAACTGGTTGATATCTACGTTGCATGTGAGTAAAACTACGAAAGCTCCAATGCAGCCAGTCCGTTCCAAGGGGCGAGTTGAGACCAGAGATTTATGACTAAAATGTTCCTGGTTGGCTTAAATTTATCAAACATTCCAGAAAATGTTATTATTGTTTCTTAGACAATATTCCTTCATTAACTAAAACATTGCTTACACAGTTTTTGCCTTCTTGTTACAATTAGAACATAAAATTCCTCACATCTCTAAAATCCTATAATTTTAAGAACTAAAAAATTCTATTACTATTGGAAGCTTTATTTCCTAATATTGCTTGGTCATTCCATTTTTATTTCGATTTCAATTATATTTTTTCAGAAATCATCTCTCCATATAAAAGTTTTAGATTTTTTATTCATATGGAGCCTTGAAAAAAAAGCAAAAACTGAACAACAGAATAGAGACTGAATTCTTATAAAACTGCTCCACGGTTTAAAGTCTTCGAAATCAGACAGTTTGGCTAGCGGATAGAACTCCTCTTTCCCGGAGAATATTTGTGACCAAAATGTCCATAAATCCTTTTCTTAAAACATTAAGTTTCATAAAATAAAATATCTTCTAAATCTTCTTTTATATCATATTAAATTTAAAAAGACTAAATTAACTTTAATAAAATTTTTAAAAAATCTTATTTTACAAAGATACATTTATTATTACATTCCTGGAATGCAGCTTTTGAAAGCTGAACTTTATGCATTTTATGCGTGCAAAAAACTTAAAAAGATGCGAAATTGAAAAAGAGACTCAGCGCATTGGATGTTTTCGTCAGAGAAACCATTCTTAGCACAACATAGACCTATAACTCTGTTTGTTTCCCTATTCATTACTTTGTTGGTATTTCTTCTCTGTTACTCCTTTTCTATGTATTTTAAAGTTATTTGTGATGGATGATGAATGTTATGAATGGTACTGAAAATTTGAATATATAATGTAGGTAATGAATGGCTTGAATGTGACTTGTGTGGGTGCTTTGTTATTGGAAATTGAATAGATAATGTAGATAATGAATGGCATGAATGTGAATTGTGTGGGTATTCGTTACTGGGAATTGAACAGATAATGTAGATAATGAATGGCGTGAATGTAAATTGTCAAGTTCTTTTGTTATTAGGAATTTGAAGAGATAATGTGGAAAATTTCTCGTGATTTGTTGCAGATGCAGGTTCGTATTGACGAAATACTTATGGTCTAAAAATAGGTAAAAAATGTCCATGGTTTAAGAGAATCCAATTTATTTGGAGAGTAGCTCATAGCCGAAACCAATTTCTTATGCGTATAGAGAGATTAGGTTATTTCAAAGCAGAAGAAATGAAAAACGAGCAATGCCCTTGCCGGGACTCGAGCTACAGACCTCTCGAATACGTGCTGACCAACCACGAAGGCGGGAGGAATACCTTCTTTACTCAGCCTTTTAAAGAGCGACTGAGCATTAAGAGACCCTATCGCCAAATCCTGGTGGTGAAGAATCATCATTCACCACCTTTTTAGTTCGCGCGCCACTGTAGAGAGACATTAGGTTATTTTGAAGCAGCAGACATGAAAAATGAGCGACGCCCTGGCCGGGACTCGACACACGGACCTCTTGAATACTCACCGAGCGTGCTGACCGCTAACCACGCAAGGCATGCTAAGAAGGCGGGATAAATACCTTATATACGAAGTATGGAAAGCGTGGGGAGGGAATAAATTCCAGAAATAAAATCAAGAAATTCAGGTTTTATCGTCGTATCATAGGGCTTGTTGAGTCTTTTACGCCTCTCTGAGCTTCCTAGTCTACATTCTGCTCTTGGATGCCCTCCTACTAACACACTTTTGTGTGTATCGTTCAAAATTTATTATTAAGGATCACTTTCTTAGTTTTTATGCCACATAAAATTCAACACAAAATCACAGAATTTATTAAATCAATATATATATATATATATATATATATATACAGGGAGAGAATTCTCGTTACAATGTTAAGTGTTGGAACACATTTTTCCCATTTTTTTCAATCTTTCCTCGGTTCATGTTTAGTTTTTTTAGTAAGAGGACTTACATATATTTTTGTGTCATTTTATTGCCGGCCTTTTAGGCTTTTAACTTCATTTATAAAATATCACTTTGTTTGCCTTATCGCCCCATAAAAGTCAACAGCAAAACCTGAAAATATTTAATAACAGCATATATTTAGAATTAGTGACATAGTGTTAATAGTTACCATACATTTTTACATTCGCTATATTTTTCAAAAACTGCTCCCTTGCGTGAAAACCTGCCTAAAGTAATTATCATAGAAAGGAAAAAGTATGTAATGATTTCGATGAGATCAGCTAGTGCAATGAGATACATTTCATGAGCAAAAAAGAAAACGTGAGTGGTCATTCGTCTTATGTATAATACCTACTCTGTTTGCAAGACAGTCTATAGCAGATGTGCCAGTAAAATGAACTGGTTTTTTTGCAAAGTTAGATATTTACAGCTATTCAGGAAAATTAATGAGTATCCTTAGAGGAGTTTCTTCTTTGCCAACAAGAAGGTTCTTCTATTGTTCAAAGAAAAGTATGTGACTATTGGTTTTAAAGTAATGCGGGATACCATGGCACCTATAAAAAACCGATATAAAAATGAGGAAAACAATTATTAAACATATGTACGAATTTCTGAAGGAAACCACGTAAGATTTATAATTCTTTTAATTAATGATGCTTACCAATATTAATAACGTTTCACTTTAGGAGTAATATTAACTAAATTCCTTATAATGGGCATTATTAATTGAAAACTATTCCCGAGGTCTTGAATATCGTTTTCCAAATTTTTAAATTTAAACATGATAATATATGGTTGCGTAGTCATTGTTTATGTATAGTTGCTTTAAATTATTGACATAATTCAATTCAGGGAACATCTACTTATCTACAAAAGCATAAACACAAGACCAGTTTCATCCTATGAATATAATTACAGTGCCACAGAACGTAGTCTAAATTTATATTAATTTCATCAAGGCGTGATTTAATACTTTAGCTGTTTTAATCAATTTTTTAATCAATGCACATAAACATCGGAATGTTAATTTTTTAATAGCATTGCATTGAAGATATTAAACCAGAGGAATGTAAGGAAGACACGAACGTTCTCAGGGCCTGTTTAAGGTCCTCGTTGCGGGGGGCCTCGAACTTGCAACGAACCGACGTCATGTGAAAATATTAATACCATTATGTTGAACTTGGTATTGAAACAATACTTTCATAATTTTTTTAAATTTTGCATTAACTAAAATCTGAATAAAAGATTAGTAATAATAAACAACGTACCAGTCTTAGCTGGAAACTAATAATTTTACAGGGAAGCCCGTTAGTTGATTCCAGCTCCTAACTTGCGGGAACTCCAAAATTCTCTAAACCGGCTTCGGATGTCCTTTATCAGATGCAGTCAATTTTAATGAACTTAGTTCACTTGCATATATTAACAGCTGTAATTTTACAAGCCTCAGCAAATGTAAGAATTTAGTAAGATTTATACTTAATTTTAAATTTTTATAACTGTTGAGTTTTCTAATTTAAATATTAATTTATCATGTATATTTATAGTGTCGTTAGGATGTTTCGAAGTAGGCGTCTTAAAAAATGAGCAATGTCCTGGCCGGAACTCGAACCACGAACCTATCGAATACGCGCCGAGCGTACTGACTACTACACCACAAAGGCATTCCAAGAAGGCGGGAGAAATACCTTATATATTTAGTTCCTGAAAATCAGTGGTTGTGATAGTCCTTAGTCTGAGTCAAAGCTAATTAACCCTTCAAGTATAAGCATTAAAACTACATTGATCTGCTTTATATATAGATATTTTCGGTAAATCACACTTGAAGGTCATTTCGAAATATATAATTTTTAAGATAAAAGTTTCGATACATGGATATCATGAAACAAACAATAAAATATAACAATCATCAAAAATACATTAATCAAATGAATGAAGGGTTTAAAGGATAAAATAATGCATTTTTATTTAAATCAATCATATTAAAAAGTAGAAAAAATAATCTTAAGAGCTGTGTTTACTTCTTTTAAATCGCTTAGTCTGATACTTAATAAATGTTCAGATTTTATTTGAAAATTAAATATCTTAGACTTTACTGAATAACAACATGCTGGAGTGTGTAAGGTAACAGTATTTTATTTTCGGCAGTGGCCATAAATTGCTTCGTCAAGTTTGTTAAGTTAAAAACATTAAACCAAAGCACAGAATACTTAATGAACCCATGTCTTAACTTAAATTGCATGGCAGTTAAATGCAATTTTTCGTGAATATATGGAACTTTCTAAATAAAGGTTAATGATAAATATGCTTATGATAAATACAGTATTCTATCTTCGATACCTTAGGAAAACGTAATAAGTCCTTCAAGAATTTCAAGTGATATGCAAATTTCACAATCGTGTTCTAAATTAAATCTTAGACAAAACGATTCTATGCATTTAATAAATTTACGACTACATTAAGAAAGTAATATCCGATCTTCAAAATCTAATTGATTTCTTTTTTTGCATCATTAAAGCATTGTTGCGAAACGCAAATAACGGAGATGTAATAATCTTAACAGAGGTTTCCAGTAACTTAATAAAGGGACAAAAGCAGTGTTCAATTACTTTAAATTATCAAGGATATACTTACAGAATATATTTTATTAGTCTTATGCATTTTATATAAAAACGCAATTATCAGAATTGTATTACTTTTACTATGTACACACATTTTTTCATACTGTGTCATTTCATGTCAAGGAGAAATCTCTTTTCTTATTGATTAGTCTACCATACGAATAGATTAATATCAAACGGAAGGGAAAATTGTTGGGGCTCTTGATAAATACAAATGAGAAGAATTGGATGTGGCCAGCCCATGACCTCCTACGAATTCCATGTTAAAACATAAAACTGGCGAAGTAGCAGGGGTTTTATTTCAAATATCACTTCCAGTTGATCGTTTGTAAACAAAATCCAATTTTCTTATAAACTTTATGGCTCAGTTTTAACTGTACACACTACCCGTTTCTCATTATTCTCTTCTCCCATACAATTGCAGTGATAACTATGCATGTCCATGCAGAAATCCGTTCACATGCTCTGATTTTAAAATATCTCATAAGTCATAGTATCATATAGTGTTCTCATAGTCGTATAGTGTTTCGAATTAACACGTAAGGTGTATTTTAATTTTATAACAGTTATTTCAGTTTAATTGTACTTTCCTATCGATTCCTGTTTCAAATTAAAACTCCCTACCAGAATGAGTTTTTAGAATCGCGTTGAATGCAAATGAGTAAGAAGTAGTATTTAAGGAAGGTTCAACTTACTTCGAGATAGAGAGCTAGGAATCCTGAGTAGCGTGTGTTCGCCTTTAGGCTAAGTCTCTCTAGAAGCTGTTACGCTCGGCCGTATGTTACGTGCCTTTTGTAGATTTGTGTTAGCTTCGGCTAAGTCTCTTAGTTAGTTCTTATTTTGATTTCAAGCCCGAGTGGAGGCTTTGTTTTAAGGACGAATAAGAGAGCAAATGTTCATCTTATTTTGAGTGAAATAAAGGGTAGTGTCTTGACAAGTGTGCATTATCTTTAGAAATCCTGGTACAGCGTTAAGTGTTACCATATACTTTTATGTTCACTATATTATTTTCATTTGCTCTGCTGTTTCTTTAATATAATACGCAGCAATAACATTTGATAATTCGACACAAAAGTAAAAAGGGACACAAAATTAAGAATTTAAGCTGCTGCTATATTTATTTGAATACTCTTCTGTTATCAAGATCAGATTCAGAAATGTATGCAATATATATTGTTACGAATTTCCTATTTATTTAGCTATTTATTTAGAATCGTAATTAAAATTGTTTTATTTTCCCGTTCAACACAGACGATTTTTGAAGGGAAAGCTACGTCGGGAAAGCAAAAATAAAAGAGCGCGTGCATTTAATATTTAATAAATAAATACCTCGTAATTGCTGTTGCCTTCCACAAAAATCGAGAAAAATCGAGAAAATAGGTTTAGAATGTTCTAGTGAATAATTAAAAAGCTTATGAAAGCCGAATTAAAACACCTCAAGTCAGTTTCTGTTGTTTAAGCGAACAGTTTGTTTACTTAATACTGTTATTGATTGTAGCGAATTCGCTATGAGATTGAATTAGTTTCTCTGTTATGAATTGAGTTCTGTTTACCTTTTGACATATTGTGATATTGCACGAATATCTCCAAGGAAATATTTCAGCATTTTGTTCTTTTTCTTGCGAAAAAATAAATTTTATTAACTTTTTAGCGACTTTAGCATTCAATCCATTACGAACCCGTACGCACGCAACACTTTTTTGGCGTCAGAAAAATGGGGTTTGAATGCTAGTCACTACAGCAATAGAAGAACAATTGAGACAGCTCATGGCTGCCTTTGCTGCACTCCAAGAAAAGATGGAAGGGGCCCCCAACTCGGTGAAAGAAGAGATGAGAGCTGGCCAAGATTCCGTTAACAAGGTGATGAAAGCAGGTCAAGAAAGGTTGGAGGCTGCTCAAGTATCTGTTAAAGATGAAATGAAGGCTGTTCAGGAATTTGTTAAAGATGAAATAAAAGCTGTTAAAGAAAAGATTACCTGTATAATAGAAAACAAATTTGAGGGTATGGAAGGCAGAACAGACTTCGTTGAAAATAAAGTTGGACAAATTGAAAAGAACGTTTATTCTGTCAAGGAACAAATAGAAGAGAGAGTTTCTGCCGTGGAACAACAGATCGATTATAGCGTTTCTTCTGTGAAAGAACAAATAGAAGAGAGAGCTACTGCCGTGGAACAGCAAATTGATGAAAAGGTTTCCGCAGTTGCAAAAGAAGTTGATACCTTAAAGAAATTCGTAGCCACGGCAGGAAGCGATAGTTATGGTTTCAAATTCTTACCAATGCCTGCTCGTTCCTCACTGAAGCTATCTACGTATGATGGGAAGACCTCTTGGCAAGTTTATAAGACAAAAGTTTCAATAGCTGCCTATGCGAACGGATGGGATACCCAAGCTAAGGCCTGTCATCTCGCCACTTCACTGAGAGCAGACACAGCGGATATCCTGCAGACTCTTCCCGAAAACCAGAGACAAGACTTCGAAGCTCTATCCGGCACATTGGAGGCTTCAATTAAAATCCCGTCAGCAAAAGCCCACCGAAATACTCCAGCAGCTCGCCACGGATGTTGAAAGACTGTCTCACCTTGCCTTTACAGGGTGCCCGAGAGAAACAAGAGAAATCCTGTCCTTGCAGTACTTCATCCATGGCATCCGGCACCCTGAAATGCAGAAAGCTCTGCGAATGGCTGATGTGAAGGACTTAAAATGTCCTCTGGTATACGCCATGAAATTCGAGGCAGCCCAGCAAGCAACTCGCAGAGACCGACACCCAATAAGAGCTAAGTAAGTCCCCTACATGATTTAACATATGGCTGCTCGCCTAAGTGATTTAACAAGACAACTGAATGCCTTGCGACGGAACATTGGTGACCGGAAAAAACCGTAAAGTGCTGGAATTGCAGTGTGGAAGGGCACATACGAAGAAACTGCAGAACATGCCAGGTCACGGATGTTGAAACTGTGTCAAGAAGGACGGAAACTATGGATGTGGCCATCTCGCGGGGCGGAGGTAGCCAGAGAACGAAAAGCCACAGTTTAAAGCCCTTCCGATTTCTGCAGTGAGTGGCGGCAGTAGCGGACTTTCCATCAAGGGACACATCAATGGAGTTAACCATCTATACAGGAGCCAATGTTACCATCATTCGAAAGATGTTGCTGAACAGTTGAAAAGGAAACTTATCTGCACCCCGCCCTGCGTTACCCTTCAGACTGCGTCAGGCAAGATGATCGAAATCGAAGGAAAATTAAACATTAACATCACGTTCGGAAGTGCCGCTCACCAACACACGGCATATATAGCAGAGATTACAGGCCCTTTTTCATACTCGGATTAGACTTTCTAAGGAAATACAATTTTTCGTTGGGCTTTAAAAATAACGGAATGCATTCTGCCTCTGAGGGCACAGCTTTATTCGGGATTAAGGAAGGGGTGAAATCTATCCACAAAATCATAACTGAAGACGATATTACAATACTGGCAAGAACAGAAATTTTACTTCCTGGATCCATAGCCAAAAGTAGAAATTTCCGCTACGGCGTCATGGAATATCCCAAGAACTATAATACACCAAAAGGATAACTAACAGCCTCAGAACTCGTCGACTTGTCGAGGACCGTTATCCCAGCTATAGTTGCTAATGTAACTGACAAGGCGAGAGTTATTAAAAACGTTGCAATGGTTGCAACATGTATTCCCGTAACCAGCGTTGAAAAAACAGTAATATCCCGGAATTCGTCTCTTCAGAGAGCATTACATCGGAGTTACTGCAGAATATGCAATTAAACGATGAAAAGAGGAATGCTGCCGAAAGTGTCATTGAAGATCTTTTCGCTCGTCTTCTGACGTCGGTCGAACCAGTTTGACGCAACACAGAATCGATACCGGTGATCATCCACCAATCAAGCAACATCAAAGACGTCTACAGTTTGCTAAACAGGAACAGGTACGAACACTTTTAAAGGACATGCAAAAACGCGACGTCATCGAGCATTCATCAAGTTCATGGGCATCTCCCAGCATCCTAATAAGGAAGAATGTTCAACAAGATTTTGCGTTGACTATCGCCGGTTGAACGAGGTTACGAAGAATGACAGTTACCCTCTTCCTAAAATTGAAGACATTCTCGAAGCAAGTGGTTCTCGACACTTCATTTAAAGGGTGGGTATTGACAGGTAGAAATACATCCTGATGACCGAGAAAACACGACATTTACTACAGGACAAGGACTTTGACAGTTCAAGGTGATGCCGTTTGGACTATGTAATGCGCCGGCTACATTCGAAGGCCTTATGGAGAGAGTTTGAAAGGCTTTTCCTACGAAGCCTGTCTGATATACCTGGATGACATCATCATCGTCGGAAAGACTTTAGAAGAGTATCTAGAAAATCTTAGTAAGGTGCTTCGAAAGAAGCCAATCCAAAGTTGTGTCCCGTTAAATGCAAATTATTCAGACAGGAAGTCACTTACCTCGGACATGTCATCTCTACTGAAGGTGAGCGCACACATCCTGAAAAGGTGTCATCAACTAAAGACTGGGGACGTCCCGAAACTGTCCACCAGCTGAGAAGCTTTCTAGGGCTTTGCAACTATTATAGGAGATTCGTGAAGGATTTTTCTTCCATCGCAAGACCCCTTCACAAGCTGACAGAGAGCAAACAAAAGTTCGTGTGGACAAAAGAAGGTGAGGATGCATTTAAAAACCTGAAGGAAGCTTTCACATCTGCTCCAATCTTGACGTATCCGCAGCAGACCATTTATTCTCGACACGGAGGAGAGTAATGAAAGTGTCGGAGGAGAGTAATGAAAGTGTCGCTGTTGTTTTGTCCCAAGAAATAGAGGGTCGAGAACGTATAGTAGCTTACTGAAAAAAAGTGCCTGTCTAAACCGGAGAGCAATTACTGTATCACCAGAAAAGAGTTGTTCGCCAAAGTCGTAGAACATTCCATCATTATTTATACGGCAGAAAATTCCTGCTCCGCACGGATTATGCATCATTGTCCTGGCTTTTAAATTTCAAGAATCCTGAGGGTCAAATAGCCAGGTGGATACAAAGATTCCAGGAATATGATATCACTATCCATCATCGCAACGGACAGTCGCACGGGAACGCTGACGCCTTGTCTAGAAGACCTTGCCCAGAAAACTGCCGATATTGTTCCGGGGTCGAAGCTAAATACCAGCTGCTGAATCCGGTCGCTTGACAAATTACAACATCAAAATCGGCTGATCCAGACTCGTGGAAAGACAAAGAAGTCAGGAAAGACCAACTGGAAGACCGTGACAAATAAAAGCATAATTGATTTAACGGAGACCTCAAACATAAAACCTACCTGGCAAGACGTTTCGAGCTATGGTCCCACGACAAAACAATAGTGGGCTCTCTGGGACTCACTTCATATTCAAAACGGTATCTTGTAGCGGAAATTCGAATCAGGTGATGGGAAGACTTTCCGAAGGCATTTTATACTTCAAAGATCCCGGATTGCGGATGTCCTTAGAACTACATAACAGTCCTACAGGAGGTCACTTCGGGATAATGAAGAACTTGCAGAGACTTCGTGAGCCCTTAAACTGGAGTAATGCTAAGAATGCCGTGTAAAATTGGTGCCGATTTTGCGATGCTTGTGTGGATCGGAAAGAACCGAAGAAACGCAGCCGATGGAAGCTGCAGTGTTATAATGTAGGAGCACCTTTTGAGCGTATCACCTTTGACATCTTGGGACGTCTGCAACGAACTTCTGATGGCAACAAATACATTCTCGTTGTCATTGATTACTTCATTAAGTAACCTGAAGCGTATCCTATTCCTGATCAAGACACTGTCACAGTAGCAGAGATCATGATAAAGCACTGGATTTCCCGTTTCGGAGTGCCTCTTCAGTTACATTCAGATCAGGGACGGAATTTTATCTCAGCAGTAATCAAAGACCTCTGCAAGCTAGTCGGCATTGACCAAACCCAAACGACGTCTTTACATTCCCAGTCGGAGGGCATATTAGAGAGGTTTAACCGAACCATCCTTAATAACCTCTCTTTAGTGGTTTCTAGGAACCAACAGGACTGGGAGAAGAAGTTACCACTGTTTCTACTGGCTTACCGCAGGGCTGTTCACGAAACTACCGGCTATTCCCCATCTCAGATGCTCTTCGGTAGTGATCTTCTTCTGCCTTGTGATCTTTTGTTTGGTCGCCCTCCGGATGCGCCTTTATCGCCTGAGGAATACATTCAAGATCTCCAGGCCCGGATTGAAGCGATGCACAACTTTGCCCGAGAGCGAGTCAACTTGAAGACGGAGAAGATGAAGACCCGATACGGCACCAGAGTTCTGGACAAAATTTCTACAAAGGAGACAAGGTGTGGTTCTAGAATCCGACTCGACGCAAAGGACTGTATCCGAAACTACAGTCACCTTGGGATGGTCTGTACATAGTCCAACAGAGGCGGAACGACGTCGTGGTTCGGATCCGTAAGTCATCGAACTCTAAATCTAAAGTCGTACATTACAAGAGGTTAGCTCCTTACTATGACCAAACTATGTAGTGTATATAATTGTAAATAGTATAAGATCATGCTCCTTCTTGTATTTAGCATTTGACAGTATTTGATTTGCATTTAGTACTTAATTTGTATTTGATGGTATTTGATTTGCTGAAAGTTACTTATTGCAAATATTATTTATTTTGTTATTGTAATGTTATGTTTATTATTGCATTGATGCCTTAGTTGTAAGTTTGGCTTCCTGTCCAGGGATTGTACAGCACAGGATGTGCATTCTTTGGGAAGTGGCAGTCTTACGAATTTTGTATTTATTTAGCTATTTATTTAGAATGGTAATTATAATTGTTTTATTTTCCCGTGCAATGCAGACGATTTTTGAAGAGAAAGCTACGCCGGAAAATTTAAAATAAAAGAGCGTGCATTTAATATTTAATAAATAAATGTCTCGTAATTGCTGTTGCCATCCACAAAATTTGAGAAAATAGGTTTAGAATGTTCTAGTGAATAATTAAAAACCTTATAAAAGCCGAATTAAAACACCTCAGCGTAGTTGCTGTTGTTTAAGCGAACTGTTTGTTTACTTAATGCTATTATTGATTGTAGCGAATTCATTGTGAGATTGAATTCGTTTTTCTTTTTTGAACTGAGTTTTTAATGCTTGAGATATAGTGATTACGAATATCCTTGAGGAAATATTTCAGCATTTTGTTCTATCTCTTATGAAAAGAATAAATTTTATTAACTTTTTAACGACTTGTGGATTCAGTTCATAGCGAACCCTTATGCACGCAACAATGTGTATATATATAACATACATACACACCCATATATATATATACATATATGGATGTATGTGTATGTATATGTGTTTACATTTGTCTAAATATTTAGTTATTCTTCATTTATTCACATTTTTTAAAATTTTTCGTGCATTTAAATAATATAATAAATAAAGTATGGTACACATTTTGGGAGGTTAATTTTGATAAATGTCTTGAAATTTTAGACTTGTGTGTTCGGCAAATACTTTGCACATAAAAATTAAAAAGAGAGTAGTTACGTATTGTTCATAGGTCAGTCTTTCTTCGTTTATTCCATGAATAGTCACTTAGCCGCAAATGATATTGCTTTTTAACAAATTTCTTGATTACTGTTTCCTTTTCCTCTCAAAATATAAAATGTGATAGCAGACAATTTTGTTTCTGTTATGGAAATAAAAACAAAATTAATTTTAGTTTCTTTCTTTCCAAGCCCATGTAAATAAAACTGATTTCGGTATTTTATATAATTCAGTTTATACGGGAATACTTTGTGCACTCAATTATATAAAAATGATTCATTTATCTACATTTATTTAGAAAAATGTATTCTTGCTTCAGTTTACTGAAACATAATTATTTAATTTTTTAGCTTTATAGACTCTAAGTATTCTATATTGAAATAAGAGATATGAAAGACAAATTCCCCTTACTTTCATTGCGGTAAATAAAAATTTCAGTTACAGAAAGAAGACAAACCTGTTCGAAATGTCTTAATATCGGGGAAGACGAAGGTTTCAGTTAGTCCAGAAGTTCTGGAGTTCATTTAAGCATGACTACTGTTCGACCACTATCATAGCCTTCCATTGAGACAGAATATAGCGAATAACTTTATCTAAAATTCGAATTAAAATGAGTGTCTTCAAAGAGTAAGTATAAAATCAGACACTTAGAGTTTCACTGAATTAAAATAACAATTTAGATCTAAATTTCTTTCGAATAAATTCCGTTCTAAGGAAACAGTTTGACAGAACACTTTCCGAACAACTTGAAAGTTTCCGTTTAAAGAACGCGGATTAGATTGCATTTTAAAGCATTCCCTGGAGTTTTCTGCCCTCGAGACACGCCAGGATATTTCGAATTTTGTTGCGCAGATTGATCTTCGATCGATGAATACCGCTATACTGGCCTTTGCCGGGCAGATTTCAATTTTTGCATTTATTGTCATAGTTTAGGAAGTTATATCTTGCTTCTTTCATTTCTAATAACATGTTTCTACAAAAGTAAGTTGCTTTTTAGAATGATTTATTGAATGTAATATTTCTAACCGTTTTGACTATTTTATTCAATATTTTGTTTTGCTTTAGTTTCTTATTATTCTATCCGAGTTACATACTCGTAATTTAACTTAAAACAGAAAGGCTTGCTCATGTATTTCATATTTTAAGATACATCTTTTGAACAGTGAAAACTTTAAACATATTCAAAATTGGAAATATAAACCAAAACATTGAAACAAAATACAATTCCTCGATTTCTGTTGATTAATTTTCTTTTGTTTCACCTTTTCTTTAGCTCTTATTTTTCATTTGATTTCTCTGCAGTTATCTGATCCGAAAAGATTAGAAATTATCCATTCACTTTTTATATACTTACTGAGTTCTCGTAAAATATCCGGAAATTTTTAAATGGTGATAGAGAGATCCAAAATAAGCACTTTGTCGTAGAATGTGCGTCCATAGATGACTTTTTTTATAAATATTGTTTATTCTATATTTAAAGTCATGAAAAAGGACAACGCATGTATTTGAAATCAGTATATTTATTGCATTGTGGTTTATATAGCTGAAAGGTGCTCAAAAATTTGGTTCGCTCTATAAACTGGCGCGGAGAAGATTTGACCTCCTTAAATTGCTTTCTGTTGCGACATGATCCTTTCAGATTGCTTTCTCTGACGTTCGTCGGACTTGAAAATCCGTTACTTACTCTCTTAAATTACTTTCTGTGAGCTTTAAGTTACTTTCTGTGAGCATTCATGAAGGAAAGACTGTGACTATTTTCAGATCTGCGAGGCCTAATTATGGAGATGATACGACTAGGTCACGACAGTGATGCTTTCAAACGTGTGGAATGAAATTCAATATAGCTAAGATATACTTCGAGCTATAACTAACATTCACATAAAGGTATACTTCACTTTTCATTTCTTTCCCGGACATGCTATATATATACATACAGTGCTAAACATAGTTTCATCGAGAATTTCGAACGTTTACCATGGCCTAACTGTAAAAAATATATCAAAACTATATATATATATCAGTATACAAAAGAAATTTTCTAGTTTTGCACTCATAGCAGACCTCATCATGCTATTGTAAATTTGTTCGCTATACACTACTTTTGTATGCGGATCGAACTGTTATAGGTGTAATGTAAATAGATATTGTGAACATTAGTGAATACCATATTTACAGGAAGACAACGAGGGCCTCTTTTTTTTTCAGTAGGATGAAAAGGAGCTCTCCTCTTTATCATAAGGTAGTCAGTGCTTCATTCAGTGCTGAACTTTCTCGTCGTTAATTGGATATGTTTTTCGAGATCACTTATCTCTTCTTCCAGAGCCTTTTCCCTCATAACTTCGAATAATTTTTTCTGTTTGTTTTACAATAAAATGTTCATGCCTTCGTTTTACATTATTTTACGAAGCTGTAATCACACATCCAGTAGCTGATATTCATCGCGATGATCCCACACCAGATGAGACGATCATCAGGTGAGATGTGAGGGGGATGGATTTGAATTCAAAATTCATGTTTACCATATCATCAGGGATGACTTATCGACGATTCACCTGTAAGTTTGTATAAAACTTGAAAATATCCTTTGTGCACTAGCATAAATCTTTTTGTTGCATTTGATATAATAGATACTGCAGCTTCTGGAATTCTAAGAGAATATCAATTAATGAATCACCTTGCGTACTTACGTATATGTACACAAAAATGTATCGTGCAGATCCGTATTAAGTCCCATATTACATATACATATTTGCTGAAATTTGTGCACGTGATAAATGTATGGACTTGAAGGAATAAAGTATAAATATTTTTAATCAAACATTTTTGTAGCAAAAATAAGTATAAAACACAAGTCATAGCAAAACATGGCAATTTTAATATAAAATTGTTTCATCCAAGATATGGCTTTATTGTTAAAAATAAATACACATTTTAGACTAAATATAAAAACATATCTTTCTAATAAAAGATTACTTATTAATTCTTCATTGCTTATCATTATAGGGCAATGAATTATTTATGTATATGAAATATAACTAATATATCGATATGCAGTAATGCTGTTTTTTCTTCATTCAAAGAACACTTGTCTTAAAATCATCCTATCATGGTATAAGGTATTTCTCTCGCCTTCTTCACATGCCTTTCTTGGAGTAGTGGTCAGCACGCTGGGCGCGTATTCCAGAGATCCGCGGTTCGAATCTCGGCAAGAGAATTGCTAATTTTTCATCTGGGATTATCAATACATCAATCATCTGTGGTACTGCAGAGGTGCTGGACTAGCTTCTACCTTTACCTGATTACTTTGAAAGTACCAATGAAATTCTCTTCAGTAATTCCGTCCTTTCTCACACTGTAAATTTTAAAATCAATTTAGAGCAAGAAACCTTGAAAGAAAACAGTCACCTCAGGCAATATGTATCCCGCATCTTCCATGATAATAAATTTCACCTTACAAACGCATTAAATACTAGTTGCTTTGATACCTAGTTACAATATATACATATACAAATGAAGTACATAGTACTTTCTCGTTAATTTCTGCAGTTTCTTAGCTCCTGTTTCACTACCATTATCTCTCGAATAGATCCTTGATGAAAATTAACATCAAAATCTTCTTTATTACAAGCAATTTAAACATTCCTCTCCATGGGCTGTCGTGGTGTAACTGGTAACTTACCAGGACAGTAGTCGTCTCGAATACTGGCATGCCCGCGTTCGAATTTTGGTCTGCCGGTATTCCAAGAAATTATTTCATACAGTCAATTGGTCTTTAGAGAAGAAAAAAGTGCATTGTTAAGCAAATCCCTTACCACTTCGCTATATTTCCCCAGAACGAAAACAAAAGTTGAGATGCTCTCAGAGCATATCGTCATGTGAAAAGCCGAAGGAAAGCCTCAATGTTGAGAACTCGATATATAACTTTAACCAGTTAACTTGTAGCGCTAGAATATTTAATTCTCAGAAATAAATATCAGAACAAAAAGTCTAAATAACGTTTGCAAAACATGTGAGTAACTTATGCATCTTGTTAATAAAATTCTTTCCTTCATGAAAAATTAAAAAGCTATAAAGTTTCTCTAATATCTTGAATAGTATTAGGCGTAATGGAAACAGAATAACTTTGAAAACAAAATATAATCTTGCCAACAATCGAATGCAGGCTCTCCAAGGTGCTCAATGTGTTACCCATTGTACAATAAGACTACGCTGGTAGAATGATTTGAAATCCTTACTCTGCCTCACACAAAAACGATTGAGATGAGGCCAGACAATCCTCCAAACCAAACTGAGGAAAATCAAACGTAGTGTTTCAGGCAGCAGATCCACATCACTATAATTTAGAGAGAAATCAAATGCTTGAAAATAAACTAGTATAGCGCTCAGAATGTAATTTGAACCTTTGGATAATCAGCTCATGTTTTTATCATTTTATCACTAGAACTTAACTAAGAGAATTTCAATTCTTTATATTTTCCACCATCGAAAGATAACAAAAAAATCCAGTTAAATACCTATCAATCGATTATTACAAATCTTTGAGAAGTTATCAAATGCCGTTGTTCCCTTCAAATATTAAATTTGAAGAACATTAAAATTTTGAAAGCATGAAATCGTTGTAAAGAAACCGTGCATTTGACGGAATCTAACGCAAGATCTTGTGGCGGAGTATTTCATTATGTTATTTGTATGCAGCATTGAAGTTCCTGTGCAAGGGTACAGTGCAGGAACTTGAATGCTGCATGCAAATATCAAAATACAAATACTCCGCGATACTCCGCCACAATCTCTGATCAAGCCCCTTAGTGCGCTAACCATTACCCCATAGCGGGAATGTTTATTTAATCCTTAAGGTAATTTTATTTTCTTATGCCTGAGATCATATAATCAAAAATAATTATTTCTTATGGAAATATATTAACAAACGTATATCGTAGTTAATTCAAGCACACTCAAATCTAAGCCACCCCAGACAGACATTATTAACCATACTTTTCCCATAATTAGTAATAGACGATAAAGGAAGAAATTAGTTTATTTAATTTGGTTTAATAATATTTTACATATTCTTATGAAGTTAAATATGTTTAATGATAACATAATAGAATTGAATAGCCTTAATATAAAGAATTGGAAATTTGCTAAAAATTATGGATTTCTTGAAATAATTAACAGTTACTTGAGGGCTGCTGATTGAGGGGGAAGATTCACATCAGCTTAATAGATTTTTCTAGAAAATGAAGTCTCTATGTTTGATACATTCACTGAGCCTTTATGAAACTAACATCAAACTGAGCCTTCAGATTTGCCAGTATCAAATCCATACTATATATCCTTATTTTTACAATATTTATTTCTTAGTGTAATAAGCGATATATTCCTGTACTCAAATTTTCATTGCAAAATTCTTATACAGCAGATCTCCTCCACATGTAGAAATTCACTGTCTATTCCTCTTCAAGGTATCATCTATAACAAGGATTTTTCAATCATGGGAGAATTTCATATTTTCAGGATGGAACGAGGTCAGTATTTTCTTTAGCTGGTACATACTTAGTTTATGAATATAAAAAGCTACTTTGGTTCAAGTTTTGAAATTTATCAATATTTTCTGAACTTTTCTTGTTTAATTTATAAAACACATTAAAAAGTAATCTGAATTTAAGTAAAGGTATTTATTTTTCGAGTTTAGGAAAGGAGGGTGGATAATCGTCTAGCAGTGGCGCAAAGGGTGCATGCGAGAATCACTGATCTGTACTGAAAAATACACCTCTTTATATTCCAGGAAGGGTTGTTTTATACCAATATTTATTTTGGTATGTGTCCCAAGCTATTCGTTTCCTCGTCTTGTATAGTCTATATCCATTGTCTGAAATTTTGACGAAACTGAGCTATTCTGATAAGAGAAAACAGCTGGTCAGAAAGTGAGAAATCTGTAAAAAGGTGATTATGGCCTATTTCTGAACAAAGAGACCCAAATTTCCTTGCTCAAATTGAAACATCCCTCAAGTGGTAAAGAAAGACTGTAACTCAATTTGCACTACACACACTCAATGCACTGTTCCACTGCATTGCTCCACATGATATAATTTCGTACAGTTTTTCTGTGCAGAGTTTCCTAACACCCTCTAAGAGCCAAATGTATTTACCGAAAGTTTCGCGCAAGTATGATTTTTTTTAGTAGAGGGATCTATTTCTTACTTTTAAAAGCACCTTATTAAAGGATCTTATGATCTCTTTGATGCTCGTGGCACATAATACGTTATTTTAAGTAACAGGTATGTATATCAGTCAAATAAAATTACAACTGACTATCGTTGAATACTTAACTGTTAGCTGGAAAGAGACTTTCAAACTACCTATACCAATTAAATAGAAGTGCTTAAAGGAAATGTAAATGATTTTGATCTCATGGGAAAAGAACTAGATCTCTTCCAATGTAATTTGAATCTTTGAAACTCCTTTCCTGTTAATAAAAGTTAATTTATTTCAGTTTAACGTACTTGTCGTTATAAATTACCAATATAAATTGACCCAAAGTAATTCCTCTCAGATTTCAGTCATTATCAAACGAACTTTACGAAAAGAGTGAACATTGAGTAAAAAGCATAAAAATTTTTAAATAGATATAGTATTATTTATTATTCCATCTGCGTTAAAACTAGTTCTACAAGTCGCGTAAAAATTAAACATGTAATTCAGCTATTTATAATTTACAGCTGTGTTGGTGTTCTCATTTTAAGGACATACACAAAAATGATGAGAATGAATTTACTTAACTTGCACGTGATGTGTTAAGAAGTAACAAGGTAGCAAAATAAATCTTCGCGAATAATAAGGATATCGTCTACTTGGGAAAACAATTTAACAGACGTGGCAATGCATTTGGCTGTAATAAAGTACAAATAATGTTTGACGAGTTCATTTTTGCGTACGGGGAAGAGAGAATCTGCTTATATGTATGTAGCCTTGATGTTTAGCGTTTATTTTCAGAAACCCATTACAGAAGCATCTGAAATGTTGCAAGGAGCCCAAAGTAAAGATGTTTGCCTTAGTCGTCAGATTCTGATACTTAAAGAAAAATAAAAGAAGTCCGTATTTCATTTCAAAGCAAAGTATTTTGGGTACTTTCTTTTGTTAATGCGGTAAACGGCATTATCATAGCAACAGCCTATGTATTATCCTAGAAGATAGACTATAAGCAGCTGATGGACTGCAGAATATGTTACACATCTTTCACAACAGTGCATTTAATATTCTGAAGTATTGTCTCCGCTTGATATGCCTCGTGTCAAGTGAATGTCGCCTTGTTAATTCCTGAACAGAAGCAAATAAAGCAATACATATCGGGTATTTCATAGCCCGGTAGCGGAGCATCACGAGACGTACTTAAAATCCATTATTATTACTGATGAATGTAAGTTACATCATTACGATCTTCAAGGCATACTAACACTATAGGGCATTTCTCCCGCCTTCTTGGCATGCCTTCGTGGTGTAATGGTCAGCACGCTCGGCGTGTTTCAACAAGTCCGTGGTTTGAAGCCCGGAGAGGGCATTGCTGATTTTTCCTCTCGCCTGCTTCTAAACAGCGTAATGACTCTACAACAGGTACGATCTGCAAAACAACTAGGTCTCCTATTTTGAAAATTAAGCATTTTAACTTCATCGAAAAAAATAGTGTATATTTCTTATCATAGAATGGTATATTATTATGCAATTCCTGAAGACAATTTGATTATTGACCAGTATTACATGATAGCTTTGAAGACGCTGACATAATGTAACATAATAACTCGGAAGAGAAAAATGCATAAGCGCATGTATCTTATTAACAGTTACATCAGGGTAATGACGCATTCGCGTGTCCAACACTAATTTAAAAAACAATGTTATAAACAGATGTTTCAGAATTGGTACGTATTTTGGACCAAATGTATGGTAGTCGTAGGCAACTACTTCATAAACCATCATATCAAGATACACTACGCAACACTGAAAATGGAACACCAAGAAGGAGTAGTCAGAAAGTGATGAAATTCCGAAAGCAGAGAGAGACAGCAACCACAGTTAGTGAGATTTATTTCGAAATAATATGCATAAAATTAAGCGAGAACAGCGTCGGCTAAGTAGGTTCTAATACCAACTTGGACGGCGATACACGAAGCAAAACGTCTAAATACAGAGTTAATGAGGTTACAGATAGTGCCCTCAGTAATAGCTGTCCGTTCTCTGTCAACCATTTGCCCCAGTTCTCTGAAAGCGGCAATGGCAGGGTCTGCAAATGGCGTCCAAGCACACTTTAAATGTGTTCGACTGGTGAGGGATCAGGAGAGAACGGCCAGAGAACTTTGACTGGCCAGAAAAGCCTCTCTACACGTTGGCTGATGCCAGCAGTGCGTGACTGGGCGTTAACCTGGAGATAAATGGCATTGAACATTCTCTGAAAGCAGAGGAGTGTCACCGTACACGTATCGTTGGGCTGTCAGTGTGCCCTAAATACTATAGGTGACCTGGAATTGTCCGCAATCGCCCCCCAAACCATCATGCCGCGTTGTCGCAAGGTGGGTCGTTCCACAGTTGCTACCGGATTAGCGCTGTCTCCACATCGAAGCCACACTCGTACGCGAAGACTATCATTTGAAAAAAAGAAGCGTGACTCATCTGAGAACACGACTCTGTGCCATTCCGTCGTCCACATTGCTCAAGCCCATCACCATTGCAGATGTTATCGTCTAAGATGTGGAGTAATGACAGTCTTCTTAAAGAAGGCCACGAATCCAGGCGACTAACCACCAATCAATGATAAATGGTTCTGGTCGATATGGAAACATCCAGGATGTCTTGAATATGTTTCAAAATGGAGGTAGAAGTGGCTTGCAGACGCGCCACCGCTTGTCGGCGGATGTGCCGATCCAAGCTTGCTGATATCTTTATGGCTACAGCGGCAGCGCTCGAACTTCCCACATTCCCTTGGTGCAACCCCCGTTGTCACAGCCGGTGCACTGTGGCGTGTGTCAGCTGAGATCTGCCGTATAGACCAATTATCCTTCTCATGCCCGTCGTAAAATTGTCTATCACTATATCATTCTCTGCTATTTACACGCGTCCTTTGAGACAAGAATAAATTTTCTACGATGATTTCCCTTGCAGAAATGACGGCACGAAAACTGAACTTTTTGCATGTTCTACCCCTTATATCTTCTTTGACGTGAGCTGGAGAGCTTCACACTTCACATCATTTGCATAATCAGCGACGTGCGTCTACCCTATTTAATATATAGATTTAAATCTTTATTTAATATCTAAATTTGAATAATTTTCGGGCCACTCCTTCTTGGTGTTGCACTTTCAATGTCAAATACTCTAGATTCTGCCTAATAGAGTACATTACAAAATTAATATTAAAATCCTCATACAGTTCTGTGCTTTTTAAAAACGATGTACTGGTAGTACTTGTACAATTATTTTCAATTCACTTAAATTGAAATTGCGTAATAATGTTTATAGCCTATGGTGTCTATTATCCAGAAATACTGAACAGACGTTTCTTAAGTTTTGTCATTCCTAAACTCATAATTTCGTCTGTAGAAGTCTGGGTGAATTTCAACACTGTTGATTTCTGGTTTTCATATTTAAACAGAGGTTCTGCAAACACCTATGGTTTTTATTAAAATTCAGCAAAATTTAAAATTAAATTAGCGCCTAAAATAAATCAAAATTTAGATCAAGCGACGAAATGTATTGTATATTATTGTCTACAGTAAAACGAGTGAAGGGTATTTTAAGGAATTATTGAATACCCGATAATGAAAATAACTCTAATTTCATGATATCAAAATACTTGAGATATTCAATATGCAAATACTTCTTTTCCTTTCGCAAATAAATATAATACAAAGTAGTAAATCTATATAATTATTTATTACATAGAAATTCAAAACTCAACTCGAAAAGAACTCCAGTTTTAAACGTTCTAATGATTTCTTTCCTTTTTATTTCGCCCTCCATTTCTTATCTGAACAAGCATAACTCGGAAGTATCAAGATATTAAAAAGTGTATTGTCATCGAAATAAAACTTTTGAAAAAAGAAATGCATATTGAAGAGTATTGATTGATATATTACTAAATTTTATCAACTTTGGAACCATGGTTGAACTTTATTTTTGACGCACACAATAGTGTTCAGAAGAAGGATATAATTACAATTCGACATATTATTTGGTGTTTGAAATGTATTTTATTTATTAAGTAATGATATAAAACAAAATATATTGCAATTTATTACTAAGAAAACGACGTTTATAAACGATTCAGTTTCTTAATTTTGTTGGTAATTTATACTTTAGAGGGAAAGATAAATGAAAATTCTTACTTTTTGTCGATTGGCCACAACATCCCGTCTTTCCTTTTAGGAGGAGAGTGTTGTAAATTAACCAGGCATTTGAGAAGAAGAAAATGTTATTTTTTGAACTTACTTATGGTAATCCTAGAAATGCCAAGGTGCGCGCGCATCAACCACACCAACTACGTCAATCACACCCAATTATTATATCCCATGATACTCTTGTTCTTTACTTCTTATTAAGCTTTCATATGTGCTTGTATGCAAATATTAATGTATCCGTCGCTTTATATTATTTAGTTACAGCTGAATAAATGAGATTTATGCTTAAGTATGCATCCTATCATTAATGAATATATCCCTCACACCAATAAAGTTTCGGAGATTTAACTGCTGCTGCTGCTGCTGGGTGGACAAAAGGTAAGCTAAATTTTTCTACTTTTATTCTTCAGAGAGAAGTATTAACAAAGAGGATTCTGTCCTGCCTTATAGCAGCTATGAACATAAGTAGTACGAAACATACTAATTCTGTTATGCCAAGGGTATAAATAAATATTTATATAAAGATATTTCTAATAGGGAAATGTAAACATCACTTGTGATTTATTTCTCTATCTGTGGAAATTATTTTGATTAATTGATAGATGGCGCTAGCGTTTCGTGTGAAACGTGGCATGCCTTTTTTGAATTTCGGCAGACTCTCCACCGGGAGCTCTACGGATAGGTAGATAGATAGATTCGTGCGTAGCTTCGCACATTAGTCGAATAGGAGCAATGAAGTTCCTATTAAAATATTTGATTTTTCGATTGGCATTAGTATTTCGATCTTTTATAATCAGTACAAATCTGTAAGTGATTACTTGTAAATAATGTACATATTAAACTCTACGTTTTTAAAATTACTCAACCTTTGATTTCTATGACTCTTTGAATTTTTGAAACAAAAACTGGTGCATCGGCCGGGAATTTGGATTTAGCACATAGCAAGTGTGCGAAGACAGCAAAAGGTAAGGCTAAATTTTCTATTTTGTAAAGTAGAGCCATGGCAGAAGATTCTGTTCTTAAACTGAAATCGAAACGAAAAGTTCTAAGGACCACAGTGCCCAAGATTCTGAAGAAACTCGAAACGGAATTAGATAAAGAAGACATTAGTACAAGTATAATCGAAGAAAATTTAGATCAATTAATTATGAAATCGAAATCTCTGACTGATTTAGATGCTCAAATACAGCGCGACTTGAAAGTGGAAACCGACGAATTCGAAACTGAAATAACATCTTGTATCGAATACGAAGAGAAAATCTAATTATGGCAGTTTAGAGCGAATAAAAAATTGAAAGAATTAACTAAAGTGACAAATTCGGATAATGAAAACAGTATTTTTAACGAAACCGCCAAAGATTCTCAAAACGAAAGCAATAAATTTACCCGGCTGCCAAAATTAATTATCTCTAAATTCTACGGAAATTATACACAGTGGACAAGTTTTTGGAACTCTTTCAAAGTAGCAATCCACGATAATGAATCTTTAACAAAAATCGAAAAATTTAATTACTTAAAATCGTACTTATGCGGCAACGCTGCACACACGATAGAAGGTTTCTGTATTTCAGAACCAAATTACGATGAAGCTGTTGAAATACTTAAAACCAGGTTTGGCAGGAAAGATATCATTATAAACTCACACATGCAAAAACTCCTGAATCTTACCCCAGTAACTAAAACCAGTGACATTTTAAAACTTCGTAAACTTTGTGACACTATAGAAACCGAAATACGCAGCTTAAGATCGTTAGAAGTCACACCAGATAAATACAGTTATATGTTGATCCAGGCGATAATGAAAACACTGTCTTCTGAGATAACTTTAGAGTTTAATCGTAAAACGGATTCATCATCCTTTTTTAATGTTGATAAGTTAATACAATTTATTCGATCTGAATTAGAATGTCGGGAAAGAAACCATCTTTTGCTCTCTACCCATAAATCAGAAAACACTTCCTGTGCTTATAAAGAGAAGAAGGGGGGAAGGAGAGTATAACGTCCTCTGCTTACCAGCTCTTGGCGCCAGTTAGTGAAAACAAAACTACTAATTGGTGTCTGTTTTGTAATACATCTAAACATGTTACTGAAAAATGTGAGTCATTGACAGTTGATGAGAAGAGAAATTTATTGCGTAAGCAAGGAAGATGTTTTTTATGCTTGAAATCGAAACATCGAATGAAGGAATGCAAAAGTGGTGTCGTTTGTTCCAGATGCAAGGGCAAGCATAACCGTTCTATATGCTTTCAGGCTGAGAAAGAACTAAAAGAAAAAAATGACAGTGTACAAGATTCGCATGTTCTTTCAACATTCTCTGGGAATAAAATTAAAACCATTTCGCTTCAAACGTGTTGCGTAACACTCCGAACAAATACGCAGTCGGTTTTAATAAGAGCTCTTCTGGATTCAGGTAGTATGCGTTCTTTCGTGGGAAAGGAAATCGCGGATAAATTGAAACTTCCTATTATTCGATCAGAAACTCTTTCAGTATTTACGTTTGGAAATAAAACACCCATTAGAAAAACATTTAACGTTGTTAAGATAAAGTTAGAGAACAAGGAAATACCGAATTCGAAAATCGAAATTGAAGCCCTCGTGACTGAACAAATTTCAAGTTCTGATTTACCACCTCCTAATGTGAATAAACACATTATAGGCAAACAGTTAGAACGTTTACAACTCGCAGACTCTTGGGATTGTAAGGAAAAAATAACTCTTTTGATAGGAGCTGATTATTATTATGATATAGTGACTGGGAAACTTAAACGTTTAGACAAACATTTAGTAGCTGCAGAAACGCTATTCGGTTGGTCTCTGCTAGGTTACACTAAAGGTACAAGGTGCACTTCTACAGCCTTTAATATTGTAGTTGAGGAAGATATAATATCTGATCAAATAAAAAACTTTTGGGAGCTTGAAAGTTTAGGTATAAAGCCTGAAAATGAATCATCTGATCCATTGGAAGATGCTATAATGGAAAAATTCGAATCGGAAATTTTATACAAAAATTCTCGTTACAAGGTTAGGCTGCCATGGAAGTCTGATAGAAAATATGAGTTACACAATAATAAAGCGGTTGCGGTGAAACGATTTGAGAAACTCATAAAGCGATTTCAGAATAACCCCGAACTTTTTTATTCATACCAGACAGTTTTACAAGATTATTTACAACAAAACATCATTGAACCAGTTCCAGACACTGAACTCAAATCACAATGTGAAACCCAAATCACATTTTATTTGCCTCACAGAGAAATCATTCGCAGTGATCGAACTACTAGTAAACTACGTATCGTATTCGACGCGTCCTCACATGAACCTGGTGAAATTTCGTTGAACGACTGCTTACATATTGATCCAAATTTGTATCCTGACATTTTCGAACTTTTATTAGCCTTCAGACTTCATCCTGTAGCCTTTATAAGTGACATAAAGCAGGCTTTTCTGCAGATAGAAGTACATGAGAAAGACAGAGATGTAACACGTTTTTTGTTCACAGAAAACCCATTCGAAGATCCACAAAATTGCATAACTTACCGATTCACTCGTGTGTTATTTGGCGTAAATAGCAGTCCGTTTTTGTTGGCTGCAACCATTAAACATCATTTGAAACAATATAAGAAAACCTACCCTGCCACTTGCGAATTCCTAAATGATCATATTTATGTAGATGACATCATTGGAGGACACCAAAATGTTGAACTTGCTTTCAATACCAGTTTAGAATGCATCAGCATTTTTAGAGATGCCAGTATGATTCTACATAAATGGCATACCAATTCTCAAGAACTGCGCGAACTGTGGATTAAAGAAGGTATTGAATGCCAAGAATCTCCTCAAATTTCGGAAGCTAGAAACCACCTTCCATTGAAAGTGTTAGGAGTCGCTTGGGACAATCAAAATGACTCAATTTACATTGATGTCAAAAATTTGATAACACTTCTCTCAAAACAAGTTAATACTAAACATTTTAACTTGCAGGCAATAGGACGAATTTTTGATCCTGTAGGTCTATTATCTCCGTTTGTACTTAGAATCAAAATCATATTGCAACAAATCTGGGTACTTGCTTTAGATTGGGATGATGAACTACCAGAAAATTTATGTTCTGTATGGAAAAAATGGTGCAAAGAAGTTTCCAGTTTGGACGAAATCCGTATTCCACGATATTATTTTTCTGCAATTGGTAATAGTGATGTGGAAAGGATTGAGCTGCACTGTTTTTCTGACGCTAGCAAAAAAGCGTATGGTACAGTAGCGTATCTGCGTATAATTTCCAGTAATGAACAAATATTTACGGTTTTTGTTGCTTCCAAGACTAGAGTAGCGCCTTTAAAACCGCTCACCTTACGTAGGTTGGAACTTATGGGAGCTCTTTTATCGGCTAAGTTAGGCACTAGCATCGTTAAAGTTTTGAAGTTACAACTTTCTTGTTTTTTCTGGACTGATTCGAAAGTCACACTTTTCTGGATAAAGGACTGTGCAAAGAAATTTAAGCTTTTCGTTAAAAATCGTATTCAAGAAATACAAAATTTAACATCCCCAGAAAATTGTCATTACTGCCATGGAAAAAGTAAGCTAGCTGACTTGGCTTCGAGGGGAGCTAAACTTCATGAGCTGAAAAACAATCCTATCTGGTTTCAAGGGCCAGAATGGCTTAGAATGTCGTCTGAATTGTGGCCTCGGCAGAACGAAGAAAAACCTATGGTTGAAGAAGAATTAGAATACCGCAAGAACATTAATGATATTTATGAATTTGTGTGCACGGCAGTTGAAGAAAGGCTAATAGACATCTCAAAATATAGTAATTTAAGAAAATTGTTGAGAATAACTAGTTGGATGAAGCGATTCATTGGTAAAATTAGGAAAACGAACCATTTGACAGGTTCATTAACAACCGAAGAATTAGTAGATGCTGAAAATTATTGGATTAGATCTGAACAAGAACGCTTTTATCCCAAAGAAATCGAGTCTCTGAAAAAGGCAAATAAAGTCGGAAAAAAATCATCTTTATATCTTTTTGATCCCTTTTTAGACCAGAATGGGATACTGAGAGCAGGTGGAAGATTAGAACATTCTAGTTTGTCACATGATGAAAAACATCCTGCGATTCTTTCAAGAAACTCCTGGCTAACGAATTTAATAGTAGAAAGTACACATGTTAAAATGATGCATGGAGGAGTAGCAACAACCTTAGCTGAAATTCGTAGTCGTTTTTGGATCCCAAAAGGACGTCAGTTTGTCAAGAAAATAATAAACAAGTGCCTTATATGTAAAAAATATTCATTGAAATCTGCCGACCAGACCACTTCTCAGCTTCCAGAAGATAGAATCAATGAGACGCCGCCATTCTACGTTTGCGGCGTAGATTTTGCTGGACCGATTTACGTAAAAAACGTCGAAGGGAATCAAAAAGCCTATGTAGCATTATTTACTTGCGCTACCACTAGAGCCATACATCTGGAACTTGTACCGAATCTCTCTACGGATTCTTTCTTGATGGCATTCAAAAGATTCACCTCTAGGAGAGGCAATTGTCGAGTAATTTATTCAGATAACGCAAAAACTTTTAAAAAGGGAAAAAAGGAACTCGAAAATTTCTCTAAACTGTTGTCAAATGAGAAATTCCAAGATTTTCTGTCGAATGAGAAAATCGAATGGAAGTTTATAATAGAACGAGGGGCTTGGTGGGGAGGCTTTTATGAGAGATTAGTAAAATCAGTGAAAGAATGCTTAAGGAAAATTCTCGGTAAAGCCTTGCTAACGTCTGAAGAATTGTCAACGGTTTTAGCACAAGTGGAAGCTGTTTTGAATTCTCGTCCATTGACCTATGTGTACAGTGACCACAAGGAACCACTGCCACTGAAACCAGTCAATTTCTTGATTTTCGGAAAAAAAGATTCTACACTACCTATCACCTTTAACTCCATTGTTAAAGATGGCTCTACCAAGTTCTCTCTGACCAAAAGAAAGATTTATCAAGATTTATTGGTTAGGCAATTGTGGACTAAATGGAAAACACAATATTTAATGGATCTTCGGTCAGCTCGTCAATTAGAGAATCCTAACTTTTATGATGATCTCAAAGTTGACGATCTCGTCTTAATAGAAGGGAACAATAAGTGCAAACTTTTGTGGAAGTGTGGCAGAGTAATAAAAGTTTTTCGTGGTCGTGACGACAAAGTCCGTTCCTGTGAACTAAAAACTGCTGATGGAACAATAATAAGACGACCAGTTCAATTATTATATCCTTTAGAACTTTAAAAACAATTTTTATTATTTAGTAATATGAGTTGATTCAATATGTTTTTGTGCTATTGTTTATTTTTGCTATTTTAGTTTCATATAATTACGAATAGTTTAGATTTATTGAAGTAGTGTCAAAATTATATTTCATATTAACATTCATTTTTATAGAATTTAGTGTAATTACTATAGTTTGAGTATATTTTCTATTCATTTAATATACTTATTAATTGTTTTATAATTATATGTCAAAATACTTATTGATATAAATTTGATTGTTGTTAGATTAATGTGAACTCTTGACAGAGTTCAGGTGGGGAGTGTGTGGAAATTATTTTGATTAATTGATAGATGGCGCTAGCGTTTCGTGTGAAACGTGAGATGCCTTTTTTGAATTTCGGCAGACTCTCCACCAGGAGCTCTACGGATAGGTAGATAGATAGATTCGTGCGTAGCTTCGCACATTAGTCGAATAGGAACAATGAAGTTCCTATTAAAATATTTGATTTTTCGATTGGCATAAGTATTTCGATCTTTTATAATCAGTACAAATCTGTAAGTGATTACTTGTAAATAATGTACATATTAAACTCTACGTTTTTAAAATTACTCAACCTTTGATTTCTATGACTCTTTGAATTTTTGAAACACTATCCTAAGTACTACATGATACAGAATTAGCATTCATATGTCAGAGCTTATCAACAGCACAGTCGCTAAAATTATTGAAACTGCGTAGTAGTTAAACCCGAGATCGATTCTCAAGCCTGAAAATAGAGTAACCGTTTTTGTCAGTTCTGGTATTTGCTTCATGAGAAAATAAGCTAATATCTCGTGAAAAGCACTCAATGTTCCACATCACTGAGGTTTCATTCACTGCTTATTTCGTGGAATACTGCTGCCTCTATATTTCCGGCTATTATGTTTTCGTCTGCGTCATTTCAAGTCATTTTCTTTGCATAGTTTGAATTCAAATAATTGATTCTATAGTTTTGAATCTGGATTAAAACAGTGCGACATCTTTCACAAACATCGGATCTACTAGCATATTAGCCTTTTCTAAGTATACTAGCATAATCAATTTAAATGCGAAAGGTACTGGTGGAAGCATATAATCGTTTCTTTTTGCTTTTTATAGGAGTTAATAACATTTCTTCTAAAAAACTATATATTCAATTTCTTACTTTAGATTAGGTATCTTATGTTTAAGAAAGAATGTTAATTCATCAATTTAATCATAGCTATATTTCTTTTTCTCCGAGGCTTAAACATCCTTTCAAATTATTCTAAAATTTCAACCGTTTCAATTACTGAATTACAGATATAAAGCGTTATTTTGCTTGAAGTCGTAATGAATCTAAATCGCATGGATCGCTAATAAAATTAATTAAACCTTCTTTCATTTAAACTTAAATGGTATTTTGATATCAAAAAGATATATCTAGAAAGACGAAAAAGTGTATAAAAATTAACTTCAGACTTTGACTTTTTTAAAAAACTCTTTATGTCTTTGATTTGCAATTCGGGCATTGGAAAAAGAAGTATAACAGCTTTGGAACCTCTAATACAAATTTGGAAACCGCAAATCTTCTAATGTATTTGCAAATGATATTTAACTTTAAACTAGCTTAATTTGAAAAGACTTTTCTAAAGCTTCCTTTTTATGCAGTGAAATATATAATTAAGTAAATGATAAATTATCAAACCCCTTTCAAAGAAATCTAGAAATATTAAGGAATGTAACTTATGTGTAACTGATATATCAAATACGAAATATCAAATATTAAATGAAAAATAGTTCTGTAGTTCAACATCAATTATAGTAAAATCGTTCATTTAGAATTAAATTTGTTTAACTGATTTAATTTGTTTACCCTGAAAGCAAACTGAATTTATCTTTTTCTCCTCACAAGTAGCTTCAAACTGTAATAGAAAAACTAAAAAAGAAACTGCGTCAGTCAAGCTATTTGACATTTTGCCTTGTATTTCTCCATTTTTTTAAAATGGCTCATGCGATTGTTTATTCTTATGCGTATTTATAGGCACACGTCATTTGTTAACTGCATTCATTTCTTTTTTTTTTACATCGGCAACACTTTACTGTGTAATTATTAAGCTATCTCAACATTTATTTTTCGGTTTCAGATGAATTTTAGAAATTGCGACAAGTTTTTATCAGTTTCCTTAGCATTCTATTCTTTATGTCTAGTTTACTTAAGCCGCAAGTTTTAGTGAGCTTAATGCATTTTTTAAAATTTTTATTTAGCTGTCCATGATTTTACATGACTTTTATACACTTGTATGGATAAAACTTGTATGGATTTTTATACACTTGTTGGATACCTTGCCTGACAGAGAAAATGTAGTATCATGAAAGAGTGAATAAAATGTTAAGAAAAGTAGCAGACATACAGAGAATTCGTAAATGAGTAAGTGATTTTAACTTCGAAAAGATAATTCGATACATCAATGGAATATACAGATTGATCGGTAGAACGCAGGACAACCTTTTGCGGTTATATAAGAAGAAACTCTTCAAAGCACAAATGAAATCAGTGTGCTGGCTTGAATAATGTCCTCAAGATTGGATGCCTATATGCTTGAAACCATCTTCCGTAGTTAGTCTTCCGAACGAGGCTGGATCACATCAAGCAAACAACAGTAAATCTCGTCTTATAAATGA
>KK122180.1:137587-154963 GCA_000611955.2 Stegodyphus mimosarum
CTGCTGATATTAGCGCAAGGAAGATTCTTTACATACTCTGCATAATGTCGACAGTTGTGCTTGCGGGGCTGTCGATGCATACTCTCGGAGGCGTTGATGCAACCGTGCTGACCTTCTTCTAGATGCACCAGTACTATGACACAACTCATATTACCTTCTTCAATCCATCTTCTCTAACTCCTTTGCAATGGAGGCTCTGTTGGAATTTTTAAAATAAGAGCAAACTTTGTTACATTTTGGACTGATAATTCATTTCAATTTCTTTTTCACTTTATTAACAAATTAATAAATACTTTGAAATTCAAGTTAAAGAAATAAGTTGTATAAATCTTGTCAACATTTCTTATTTTTCCATAGTAACCATAGGAGAAGGACATGAGAATATATGTGGAAAATAAGTATGTTTTTGGTCATCATAAGACTTTACGCACTTTCACTGGTATGTCAGTGAGATTCCTGGGAATATACTGGGATGAGACATTAAGCAGTTGAGAGTATGTATTTAGGAGGTTAAATGAATATTCCTGAATATAGTAACTAGTATATCAAATCCTGATGACTTCTCTTATGTGTCGATGGGACATAGATAGGATGTCCTGAAGATATACTGGGATATGACATTAAATACCCGGGAGGATGAGTTTAGGAGGAAACTAGGATATTACGGGATGTCCTGAGGATGTGTGAGTAGGACTGTAAATCTTAATAACACTCCATACGCTGTCGATGGGACTTGGATAGAATGTTTTGAGGATATAATGGAATATGTTTGGGAGGTTAGTTGAATATTCCGAGATGCTAGAATATAGAACTGCAGATCCTGATAACATTCCGCACTCTGTCGCAGTGACTTAATTAAGATGACCTGAAGATATACTGGAATGTGACATTAGGCACTCGGGACGATGTGTTTAAAACGTTCGGGAGATATTCCCGGATGTCTTGAGGATGTGATTTTATCTCACGAGCAGCATAATTAGGATATTCCGAGGATGTTTTTGTGCTATGTGAGCGTAGGAAATATGTCCTGAAAAAATTTGATTGTCGAAACTCACTTCAGCTTCGTCTGCTAATCATCTGTAAAATTATACGTATTTTCTGACGATCGGCTTTCCCATGGCAATAATATTCCAACTGACTCACTCCCCATTTCCTTCTTTTTCTTCTAGATAACTTATCACGTCATGAATTTACAATTCAAATCATTTATATAAATCACCCAGCAGCTTTCTCCTTGCGATGTTCATGATTACACAATCAAATCTTCGTGGTGTTGCATTTTCTCTGTCATATAATGTATACTGGGTATTATAATTGGCGTTTGTATTTTGGAGTGGTCTGAAAGAAGAATCAGTGGTCAGAATGGCTCTAAATTTTGCTTGAATTTAAAGACATTTAAATTTAGTCATTATGCAGCGTTTTCTTCAAGAAGCAATTAAATAGCGTCGAGTGAAAAAAAATAGCTTAAAATTCTACTGTTACATGGCTATGCGATGGAAACCGAATCTGTCAGGAAATATTAATATAAAAAATATTTGTGAGAAAATATGAACCATAAAATGCGCTTTCCTTCATTGGTGAAACATCTGCGCTGTTCTGGTCTAATAAATGCATATCACTAAATGATCTTGTTTCTTTTTAAAATCGTTTAATTAAAACATCAAATTTAATTAAAAATTTTTTGCCGCGCAGAAGGAAAAGTGGTTAATGATTCTGACTGTCGTATCGAAGGGCCCGGGTTCGAATCCCGGAGAAGGCATGGATGTAATTTGTCCGTCTCTTCATAGGAGGCAACGATAGCTGACCTATTAGGTGCCTCCATAATGAAGAGACCGCCGCTTCCGGCCTTAAATGTGGCCACTGCCTATAAACGGCTACAGCCCACCACTGGATAAAAAAAAAATAATTTTCTGAAATTTGACTGTTAAAAGTTTAGTATCTTCAGGCAGCTTGTCTATAATGGTTTTTAATTTGTGGAGAACATCAAACTTGTCAAGAGAATGAGACTAGCCAGACTGTGAAAAACGTAGCTAGCTTTAGGCAAACGAAATGGTCATAGATTTGCGTGTTTAAGTAGAACAGACTGATTGCCATATTCCCAGTTGTGAATATTTCTCATGTCACTCGTAAATTTTGTTAACTTTTATATTGCTTCCACCTTAACAATACGCCAAACATCTCCTTAGCTAAATTTTTAAGCTTATTTTTGTTCTTCCTTAGTCAATTTTGTAGTCACATTCTAGAATCCTTTATAACAGGGCATCTATTCTGGAATATATTTATGAGGTATTCTTCAGATATTGCTTGTCGACTGTGCTTTAAAAATAGGTTAAATTACCGGAATCTTGTACGTAATACCTACCTTTATCAAACAACACTTTCAGAGTTTTAATAGTGCATTACAGAATGTATAGAAGCTACTGTTTTGCCTACAATCTCAACTACTCTTTTGCAGAAAACAGAGAACATCAAATGCTATTATAACAAGACAAATTCCTATTATTCTAACAAATAAAATTCCGAATCTATTCCGGTTTGAAATATGGAACAGAAAAGTAGTCACCAAATAAGGTACGTCTTATTTCCCACTTTCAATTTAACGTATAATGATTTCAAAAGTATGAACGTAAGCAGACATACAAAATGTTTACTTAGATTGTGAACATCTCGATACGTATTTAAATATTGTCCTAGGACAAAAATACTATTTCGAACACACTAAGCATATATCTTTTATTCATACAGAAACATGTCACAATTACGTTTTTTTTAAATGAATAATATTTGTCTTGTAAAGGGTATTCGAAAAACGTGATCCTAGATAAATATTTCAATCTCAGACTAAGATATATAATTTTATAAACTTCTTTTACTATTCGAGTACAACTTTTATTTATTTAATTTGCTTTCTTACAAATGGTATTCGAAAAGTTTTCTTATACACAGTTTCTTTTTACCTTAAAAATGGCTTTCTCTCAAAATAAGTTGCATAATTTTATGAGTTCTATTTCCGCATGGGAGTTTTGGAACAACGACCTTGCAGGATGGAAGAAAGTTTGCACAAATACACAATTTGACTTTAAATGTGGTACTCGTACAGCAAAACGCTCAGTCAGCAAGATGTTTATCGCAAATTTATGAGTTGCATGCTATGTGAGCCACAAGATTGTTTAGATTAAAACAACACTATGAAATGTAATTTCAGCATTTATTTATTTTCTGAAACAAATGGACATGTAATGCTGTTTATTACAAAAGTGTACTTCTTTCCCATACCTTCTATTTTTAGTTATATGTTTTATAGATAATACAAAATATCCAGGCTTCAGAACTGTGTCATCGTACACTAGATTTTGAGAGTTATAGTTCTGACACTATTATACACTACCGGCGAACCCATGTCTTACACTGATGTATATCTCCCTTTCATAAGATTTCTAAAGAAGTATACCATAACTAGTATGTTCTCCGCAATTGCCAATATGCAACATTTTCTGGAGCTTCTTGAAGTCGCGTTGTCTACACCAATCTAAGAACATAGGAGTAAAAAATTCCAGTAATGCTCTTATGATGTAAATAGTTTGTGATGTCGTATATATTTAGCTAGCATAAAATGTCCGCGTACTTGAAGACTTTTGGTGACATAAAGTCAGGATAAAGGTGTAAATAAACCTTTATTAACTCAAATATAGTTTAACAGTCGGCACTTTCGGCTTAACTTAGAAGGTAATAAATAACTTTAAAATTGATCAAGTTAAGTATAGACTAACAGCTTTATAGTTTAACTATAGCGCAAGCTGGGTTTGCCAAAAAAATTAACGCAAACAATCCTAATGGCAAGAATAACTCTACGCCGCTGATTTCTAATAGCTAGAGAGTCAAAGTTGCAACGTGGTCTTCAAGCAATCAGAACACACTCTGATTTCACCTTCGAAAAGCTTCCTTTAAATACTTCTTTTCTAATTTTTGCTTCTCTAAAAATTTATTGCTTTTGTTTTGTAGCAGTTTTTTAGCAGTTTGGCCATTTCTTGTATTTTTAAAAAAAACTAATTTAGCCCACTGTTTTTAATTTCATCAAGGCCATGCAGTTAGGGTCTGAGTATATGTAACACTTATTCCTAGCCATTAATTCCCATTACAATTCATTATTAAATTAAATCTTTTGCCTTATTTTAAGGCTTAGGTTTTACAATTTAAGTTAATAAATATCTTATGATTCTCAAAACAAAATTTTAATTCCGTTTCATTGAATTTAAATTTTTCTCGGAAAACTTTTAATTCCCTTTTTTCTTGAATAAAATAATTTAAATACGTTTAATTCGTAACAGGTTTCTAGCAGTTTCGAAAACTATTAATTTCGATTTTATAATGAATAATTCTAATTTAACCAATTGTTTAACTTGTACCTTTTTTGAAAAATTTTTATTTTATACTGCCTAAATTTTGTAAAGTTTTTTTTTTTTGTTGTTGTTGTAGTTACTTTGCTTTCGGCCGCTTCCAAATAGACTATAGCTCGAAGATTCAATAAAAAGACTAACTTTCTAAATTATACTTGCACAGACATTAGTTTATTTCGAAGCAGGAGACATGAAAAATGAGCAATGCCCTCGCCGGGACTCGAAACTCGGACCTATCCAATATAGGCAAAGTGTGTTGACCATTACACCACGAAGGCATGCTAAGAAGGCAGGAGAAATACCATATATACTGCCCCTATTAAAAGGCGACTGGGGATTAGGGACAACCAGTCGCCAAATCCTGGTGGTGGATAATCATCATCCACCACCTTTTTTAGTTCGGGCGCCACTGCAGAGATTTGGGGTTATTTCGAAGCAGGAGATATGAAAAATGAGCAGTGCCTTCGCCGAGATTCTAGCCTCGGATCTCTCGTATTCTCGCCGAGTGTGCTGGCTATTACACCACGAAGGCATGCTATGAAAAAGGGAGAAATGCCTTATATACATTGATTTATTATATCTTCATTTGTATCGTAAAAATATTTCAATGGTCTTATATTATTTTTAACTAACTTACTCTATTTTCATTGCGCTTATTTTTGATTTATTTCATGAAACTTTTATCATCCGTATATAAAGCAGAAATGTAGTTCTGCTGAAAGTTTCTCAGCTGCTCCTTGAATGCAATGTAAGTTCAAGCAGCTTGCACCCCCTTACTAGTTTTTAGCTTCAAGGGAGTACTAACTGTTCTCTAAACTTCTAAATCTGATCTTCGCAGAAAGCGATCGTGTAAAAAGAATAGTTAAGGAACATTTTGAGGACAAACCTTCAAATTACTTTTCAGGAGCAAGAGCTGCCCACTAAATGACGTGTAAACGGCTTCGAGGTACAGCGAGATCATATGAATAATAAACTGCTAAATTTGTCTGTTTCTTTTGACAGTATATCAAGCCAAAATCCTTTGGATTTTCTTGGTGTACGTTTGCCGTGTTCTCTGCGGAAATGCTTCTAAAACATGAGTAAGATGAGTAGACGACTGCTGTTTGTAGAAGATTCTGTTGTCTGATCCACAGTGCCCAATCTAATTGTTTTCATATTTTTCCTTAAAAAATTAGGAATATTTAGATTCCAATATAGTGATCCGCCATGTTTCAGGATGCAGTCTTTGAAATCCTGATCCAGATTTGGAATTGCTGTCTAAAATTCGCTAAAAAAATATATTCAACTAAAATTCGTACACAGAAGTTTCCAAGCGAGTAACACGGGCAGCTAGTACTGGTATGGTTCAAGGGGGACGAGTTGGCTGAGTACAACTTTCGAATTTTCTCCGTGTTAACTTAAATACAACACAGTTCTTTTGGTACATGCATTCTCCAGGAAAGCATCCCTCTTAGGGAGAATAGGCTGCATGTTTTATTGTAGTCAATTAATTAAAGACGTAATCTTTAAAATTCGCGTATCTTCCATCAGTGGAAAGAATTTTAAATAGATTTATGTGAATTTAAGTAGAATATCATATGCCAGCTGACTCTGCTTTAAATATGATCACTAAAGCGGCCGTCAGATAAAATTTTATAACTTATTATGATTATCATATTCCTAAAATATAGGCACATTTAAGTTATTAAGATTTAATGTTGCTTCATGCTTTCTTTTTCTTTACTCTGCTTCATCAGTTAATTCTAAGAACTTCAATGTGTTAAACTTCGCGAATCTTATAGGTGCTTCTAGTAACAACAATAGACAGTTTCCAGTCTAATTTATGGTCTAATTGATTTTAATGTCTTCGTTTCCGTTTTTTCTATTCTTTAAACCAGCCACCTTTTAGCGTTGTTTTCCTTTTCTTCGGGTTTTATTTTTTCAGAAATTAGGTTTTTTAGCAATGAACGTACTTTTTTAAGATATTCTTTCTATCGGTTTCTTCAGGATCAAAAGGACGAAGCTAAGCTTTTTAGAACATAATGTTTTATATCTAGTTATATTAGAAGTAGCCACATTGTTTTCTTTTAAATCTTCCACAAAAAATTCGAAATTATAAATCACTTTATTTTATTTCTTGTTACACATACTAAACAATTCGTTATATTGTTCTATTAAAAACAATAGAACAACACAAAGAAAGAGAGAGAGAGAGAAATCATGTCTTTTCTCATATGTTTATTCCAGCCTTTTCAGAGAATGAGATTAACTAATATGCGTCTTCAGTTAATCTGCTCGCGCTATGTGCAACTGCTCCAGAAATAACTGCAAACGACTGCAACTTGTACAGTTCGGCGCAAATTAAATATGGATACAAGAACACAAAGCCTCAAATAATGAGTCGTGTTCAATGGCATATTTTGCACAAAATGTGAAATAAAATATTGAAAATATGATATATTTCATTTTTAAGCATCCTTATTTAGCCTTTCGATGCTATTCCAATACGATTTTATGTCATAAATCTATTGCGAAATCTGTAGGCAGTTGTGTCGCCGTCTACACTCAGTTAGCGGATTTTAGAAATATTGTTACAGCGAACTAACAGCAGCAAGTTTTATAGATCAAATCAAAACTGAGATAATACAGAATTATTGATGTCAGCAGCATAATACTTTCTAAGATGGCTTTCTTCTTCAATACCTTAGTTCCAACAATAAAATTTAATGTTATAAAATAATGTGTGTATTATAATATATATAAACATTCTAACATTATATGTATATATATTAACATAATTAACATTAACATTATACATATACAGCGCTGCAAAACATCAACACTTTAAAAATTAACGTTATTAATTCTTCTGTTGGTTCAGCAAGATTATTTTTTATAACATAAATTCGTTTGATACTTCTTGATGTGTCCCAAAACGGGAAGTTAATAAGAGTAATTTCTTTCTTAATAATGAATTTCTAAATTTTTCTTAACTAATTTGGCGATTAACCTTGTAGTTATTCACCTGAGGCAAGTACACTGCGAAAAAAGAAAAAGGAGAGAGTTATTTATCTCCCATTCTAGTGGGTCGATTGATGAAATTCAAATAGCGTTTTTCATATCTCAAAAGCGCGCTAAGAATATGTATTAAATTTATATATAGCATTGTTGTAATATAGGTTTATGGCACAAAATCGGACTTTTTCTGAAACGACCTGCACATTTTTTCCATATTCGATTCTACGGCTCCAATAATGCCAAACTACCAAGTTTTATAAAAATCGAAAGAGCAGTTTTTAAATAATTAGCTGTCAAAATTTTAGTTTCTCAGTGTTAATTGAACTTAGTATGCATTAATTAATCTTTCTTTGTTTATTAAACTTATTTTATTCTTCCTTCACAATTCGAAATGTAGGCTCATTCGAAATGAAATTCGCCCATTCTTTATGATTTATTTTTAAAATCTGTATTTTTAAATAATTTTTATAAATTTTTTTCGGAAAGAAATTTGAATGATAACCTATAAAGTGTTTGCCATCATTTTATAGAAGATGTATTTCTAAGCATGCATGCAAAATATCAGAGTTTTTTTATTCAAAATTGAGGATATACGTGAATTTACATTTTGGCATGTTTTGAAATTTGGCGTACTTATTATAAGCGGTAATAACGAAAATGCGGTTTACGCACTCTGTTAAAATTATTTCAAAGTACGAGCGATGACTTTTTTCCGCTCGTGAACAATGAAAAAAAGTAAAATAAAATATGTTGCTATAAATTAAGAAGCTTTCCAAATGAATTATTTTTGGCGCAAACTGAAAAAAATCAGCCAAGATAAGTTTTTAAATTTCTCTTAAAAAATTACAAAATTTAATATCTAGGCATAATTTGAATCGTAGATTCGAAATATGGAAAACAAATTGTAAGTTATTTCAGAAAAAGCCCGATTTGGTATCAAAATAGCTATGGTAGGACAATGCTATATATAAATCTAATATATATCCTAAGTCACGCTTTTGAGAAATGAATTTCTTTTTAAGATCACCTCACTTATCTCACTCTTGTCTCGGTTCTGCTAACCACTATACCGATCTTAAGAACTATAATGGGATGCAAGTGTACCAAAATAACAGCAAAACGTTTTTCCATATTGGAGTAAATCATAATTACTGTGAAGTATATAACTGCTCAATCGCTTAGAAACTGTTTTTAGAGCCCATCTATGTACGAGAGATTACCAAATTAAGACAGATTATGTGACACCACTTCCTCGGCAGAAAATTCATTTGTATTACCAGGAAGGAAGCTTTAGGTTCCTACTCTGTAAATACTTTGACCTTGACTTCGACTCTGGTTTACAAGTGTGGAGCTTTGAAGTGGTAAGAACACTCAGCGTATGAATCTAGGAAACGATCATGTAATTTACTTGCATCAAGAGACCTCATAAGGACAAAATGTTATGTTTTGTTGCTTTTGAATATAAATACAGTTTCAACTAACTCGAAAGAACTAGAAAATAACTTATCCAACCTAACAAGAAAATTCAAGAAACTTCAGAATTCCTAAGAAGAAAATTCAACAAGTATTTATTTCGAATCTTTATTTCAACTCTCATTTTGACTTCTCTTTTGGATTTTTGAAATCTGTATTTTTAAAAGCTCAAGTAATCGAATTTCGATAGTGATTATCATGTATCTCCCATCAGTTTCAATCTAACAAAAATGTGCGAATAATTAAATCAGTGAAATTAATTTCTAGCAGTTTTGCCTTGTTGCAGAATGTAACAAGGTAAAATACAAGCAGCAGGTATAATATAAACCGCTGAATAGTATAGTCTACAAATTATTTGCAAAAATATGGCACATGTAAAATTCTGTCTGGTAGATAGATGTTTCTAAAAATATATTTTGAAGCATAAATAACTCTAAGGGTTGAAGATAGGTATTTACAATTTAAGGCAAACTAAAGTATAGTCATTATCTGAATGACAGACTCCAGTTACTCCCGTTATGGTGATTTATGGCTGCGCTACAAAGAAATATAAGTTAGGACATGATTTTGAACAAATAATGTGTATGCTTTGGGTAAAAAGTATACGGTTCACAAATGCATTGATGTAAAATAAGTGGCAGTTATTTCTTGTGGTTCAATTATTTGAAAAAAACCTACGTAATCAAATGGATTAAACAGCAGAAACTGTAGAAAAATTACCTCTCCTACTTTTTCGAAAGTATTGAAAATTCCATTTGTTTCACCAAACCAGTAACGAATCATGATATTGAAATGATATAATTTGGGAGATGAATTTAATTTCGGTAGTTAAATATGCTTTGAAAACTATTTCTTCTACAGCAAGAATTAGTGCATGCGCATCACTTTAATGAAATTCAGGCACTTAATTAAAAACTTGCAAGAGCAATGAAAAAATATTCATGGGACTAATCGTAATAATTTACTTTGCTTCCCAGTATGCCGTACGTTTCGTTATATTATTTTAAGAACGAAAGTATTTCAATAAATTCCAGGTAGAAAATTAAAGCTATAAACACATATCATAACATTACTGCTAAAAAAACTCTGCAAATTTAATGAGTATATTTAACTTGATCCACGTGGAACGAATCCCGTGTTCCTCTATTTCTCGTTAATATTCTAGCAGTATTTTTATGAATATTTCTAAAAACTGCCCTTTTCTTTTAAGGAATCTTTTCCAAACTCAAGTCTATTGCCACGCTGTGTTATGGAAGTTAGATTTCTTATATCCCTCAGTCCATAAGCACACATCCTCTTTTTTGAATGAAATATGTACTTAAGTGAGGAAGATTATAAAAGTCGCATTATTTACCTCAAGAGGTAAGAAAAATAATTTATAAAATTTTACGAAAATGGTGCTATAGTGATGATATAATGAGAAAGAAAGTAGTTTTTAATGAAGAGAAGAAAAACTGCTCCGTATTCTCTTTTTACCTAAAAAACAGTATGGTTTTCACAAGAGAAAAATAAAGTTTGGTAGGTATATGAATGAAGGAATGAAAAACGCTGTCTCGCAGCTATATTAATGACTCTTGATGTGAGAAAGTTTGCTCAATAAGCAAAAACAAAGAGGAGATTGCGAAGGAAAGTTTAATTTCGTTTTGTAAAAAGAGTAAAACATTTTTTTGCTCTTTTTTTAAACGTGTGAACGTCCGTTTCTTTACAACTAATTAAATCGTTAAAGCGAGTCAAACATGCTTTTCTACCTTTAAAACTACCTACAGAATAAAATGCATGAGAAGGATGTCCAAAAATTAAAGAACATAAATTATGTAATAAACATAGTGTAGAAGTACTTCAATCTAATTATAATTTTAGTGTTATTAACAACCATAAGCCAAAAAAGCGCCATTTTTATGAAAACGACAGCAGTTATATTTAAATTTAGGTGTAATTAAGTTTTAGACTGACTTTGGTTTTATATTGAAGTCTCGTAAGATTTAAATTACATCCTGGCACCCACAAAATGTAAGAATCCTTTCTTTAAAACTAATATTTATAGTTTAAATTTGTTCCAATTTAATTCCATATTAATGTTTGAATGATTTATTGTAATTCTTTACCGGAGTCATCTATATATATATAAATGAATGTGTGTCTGTCTGTACTCGATAGATTCAAAACCCATACATCCAATCGCCGTGAAAATTTGAAAAGTTATTAGGTATATCCCTAGGAAGGTTTTTAAATTTTTTTTTAAATCAGAGTTGGGGTTCTAGATGCTCCCGAACAAATATCCCAAAAATATAAAAATAACATTTAATTAGTAATATTTGTTAAAAGTGTACCATGAACAAATTGAAAAATTAAAGTTTTACCCATGCAATTTACTCATAGAATTTACTTTTATAAAGCAAATTAAACTGCAAAAATAGCATACCCATAATAACAGTTGTAATAAAATAAAATTGTAAATCACAAGGTAAGTAAAATATTGAATCGTTCTATTTATATTTTTTCAATTATTGTTTGAATATTACAAATTATATTAAAATTTAAAATATTTTAAATACATAAATTGTGTTTCCTTTTAAGATTTCAACAAATTAATTTAAACTACAAAAAAACAACATTAATGCGTTTCACGTTCGAATTTTCGCCAGCAAATTCTAACAAATACAAAAATGCAGACAAAAAACTTCATAATAAAGTGAATAAATAAAATAATAAAACGTGAATAATAAATGTGAATCTATATATATATATATATATATATATATAAATGTGTGTCTGTCTGTACTCGATAGATCCAAAAGTCATACATCCAATAGCCGTGAAAATTTGGAAAATTATTAGGTATATCCCTAGGAAGGTTTTTTAAAATTGTTTTTAAAATCAGATTTGGGGTTCTAGATGCTCCCGAACAAGTATACCAAAAATATCAAAATAACATTTAATTAGTAATATTTGTTAAAAGTGTACCATGAATAAATTGAAAAATTAAAGTTTTACCCATGAAATTTACTCATAGAATTTACTTTTATAAAGCAAATTAAACTGCAAAAATAGCATACCCATAATAACAGTTGTAATAAAATAAAATTGTAAATCACAAGGTAAGTAAAATATTGAATCGTTCTATTTATATTTTTTCAATTATTGAAAAATATACGCAAGCACAATTCGTGCTTCCAAATGACATCGTTCGGAGTAAGGAAAATCGTTAGTGCAAATTATATGCCAACATTTAAAGTACAAGGGCAACTTTATCACCATGCTGGATCATTACTACCCTTGCGAAATGCTGATAACAAATATTTTCAGATATATTTTATGGAAAATACTGACGAACAAATCAACAGACGGTGTCAACTGAATATGAGTACTAAACGAGAGATTGTCACTGAATTAAAAAATTTGTTTAAACAACATAATGAATTATTTAAATTATTTAAAACCGCAATTAAAAATGCCATCTGGCAATTACAAAGTTATAATAAAGCAGATAAAACACCTATTGGTCAACATCGAAGACAATTCAACACTCCAACGATGGCAATTGTCATAGTTGGTGAAGAATTTAATTCTCGCGATATAATTCTTCATCGTAGAAATGGTGACGTCCAGCAAGTATCAGAAACGCATCGTTCATATGATGCCTTACAATATCCCATTCTATTTTACCAAGGAGAGGATGGATATCATTTTGATATTAATATGAGAAATCTTACAACTAATGTGGACATTAACAAAAAGGTCAGTACTATGAATTATTATGCATATCGAACGATAATTCGTGAGTATGCTGATAATCATATATTGAAATATAGACAATTATTTCATCAATACATTGTTGACATGTATGCAAAAATAGAAAGTGAAAGACTCTTCTACATAAGACTAAATCAAGTCAAATTGCGTTCTGAAGAGTACATCCATTTACGTGATGCAGTTGTAAATGATGGCAATTCCAGTGAATTGGGAAAAATAGTCATTTTACTATCCACATTTACAGGTACCCCAAGACACATGCATGAATATGCACAAGATGCAATGACGTACGTTCCTGCATATGGTCGTCCAGATTTTTCCATCACATTTACATGCAACCCAGCATGGGATGAAATAAAGGAGCTTTTATTAACTGGACAATCACCATCAGATCGTGACACATGTATTTAAACAAAAATTAAAATCATATTAAAAATATTCTGCACGTGTATTTAAACAAAAATTAAAATCTTTAATAGATTTTATTGTCGAACACTATGTATATGGAGAGACGCTCTGGATGTATTCCATTGAATGGCAAAAAAGAGGTTTACCACATGCGCATATTTTAATATGGATTATGGAAAAGACAACACCAAACAGAATTGATGAAATCATCTCTGCAGAAATACCAGACATTGAAATTGGTAAAGACTTGCACGATATTGTCTCAAAAAATATGATTCATGGTTCATGTGGCTCACTACATAATAATTCACCATGCATGTCAGATGGAAAGTGCACAAAGCGGTATCCTAGAGACTTACTTGCTGAAACTATTACAGGCAATGATGGATATCCACTCTATCGACGACGATCTACGAAGATGGTGGAAAATCCATTAAACTAAAAGTACTCAAGAATACTGTTGATGTTGATAATCGTTGGGTAGTACCATATTCTCCATTACTACTAAAAACGTATAAAGCATACATAAATGTTGAGTACTGCAATTGAGTGAAACCTATAAAATATATTTGCAAATATGTGAACAAAGGAAGCGATTTGGCAGTGTTTGGAGTGGAAAATACAACTTCATCTAACGATGAAGTCACCCAATATCAACTGGGATGCTACATAAGTAGCAATGAGGCTGTATAGCGTATTTTATCATTTTCCATTCATGAGCGATATTCAACGGTTGTCCATTTAGCAGTACCTCTTGAAAATGGATAGCATGTGTAGTTTACATCAGAAAATGTACGTGCAAGAGCAATGCCATCACAGCCAACAACATTAACTGAATTTTTCACATTATGTAGAAATGATACCTTTGCAAGGACACTACTGTACTCTGAAGTACCAACTTATTTTACGTGGAATACATCAACAAGAAAATTGAAAATTTCAACGTCGTAAACAAGGTAGAGCAGTACAAGGTCACCTAAATTTATATTTCGCAGATGCATTGGGTCGTCTGTACAATGTACATCCAAATAAAGCAGAATGCTTTTACCTAAGATTTATTATTAATCAATGTTCGTGGACCAACATCTTTCCAAGAATTAAAAACAGTCAATGGCCATGTGTGTGCTACTTTTCGTGAGGCTTGCTAGAAATTAAGTCTCTTAGAAAACGATGTTCATTGGAATATTTCACTCGCTGATGCTTCTAATACAGTTCAACCACAGCAGATACGTACACGATTTTCCATCATACTAACTACATTTTTTCCGGCTAATCCAAAGGATCTTTGGGAAAAATATAAAGGCTATATGAGTGAAGACATTTCACATCGCATGCGTAGAATAAATGCTAATCCCAACATTCAATTTACATCAAATATATACAATGAAGCATTGATTTTAATTGAGCAGGTATGTTTGACAATAACCAACAAATCACTGATAGAATTCGGAATGATTGCTCCAAATAGATCTGTTAATGACATTTTCGATCGTGCACTTCGATGCTAATGAACTACAAACGCTTCTTCGAATTAATCTGCCGAAATTGGTATTAGAACGACGAACAGCATATGACACAATTACAAATGCAATATCTAACAAGAGTTGTGGTTTATATTTCTTAGATGCACCTGGAGGCACTGGCAAAGCTTTTTTTATTTCAATTATTCTGGCAACTATAAGATCACAAAATAATATTGCACTTTCTATTGCATCATCTGGTATTGCAACCACTCTTTTGGACGTTTGTCAAACAGCACATTCATCATTGAAATTGCCATTAAATATGTAGGTAATTGTAACTCCAACATGTAATATTAGCAAATATTCTGGGGTGGGAAAAGTACTAAGATCATGTCAGCTTATAATACGGGATGAATGCTCCATGGCACACAAGAAATCATTGGAAGCACTCAATCGCACATTAAAAGATTTGAGAGGAAATGAGTAGCTCCTTGATGGTGCACTCATTTTGCTTGCTGGTGATTTTCGACAAATTTTACCTATACCACGTTCAACAGATGAATTGAATTCATGTCTCAAATCATCAGTGTTATGGCGATATGTGAAGAAAATAGCTTTAAAGACCAATATGCGTGTTCAATTACAACAAGATTAATCTTCTGAACGATTTCCAAAACAATTGTTAGATATTGGGAATGGTAAAATGGAAATGGACGAATCCACACACGGTATTACATTACCAGAAAACTTTTGTCACATGGTAAAATCCATTGATGAATTGATTGCCAACGTTTTTCCAAATTTATCGCAGGATTATAAAAATAATCAATGGGTTATTGAGCGTGCTATATTGGCAGCCAAAAACATTGATGTTAATTTAATAAACTGCACAATTCAAAATGAAATACCTGATGAAGAAACAACATATAAATCCATAGATACTGTTGTCAATTACGATGAATCAGTTAATTATCCAATAGAATTTTTAAATTCAATGGATCTACCAGGAATGTCAGGAATGCCACCGCATATTTTGTCTTTGAAAATTGGTGCCCCAATCACCCTTCTACGAAATATAAATCCACCGTGACTATGTAATGGGAGTAGGCTACCAGTAACAAAATTAATGAATAACATAATTGAGGCAACTATTTTAAATGGAAAACACCAAGGGGAACATGTACTACTACCACGCATTCCCATGATACCAACGGATACTCCGTTTGAATTCAAACGTCTACAGTTTCCTGTACGACTAGCCTTCGCAATGACCATTAACAAAGCACAGGGACAATCATTGCAAATATGTGGATTAAATTTTATAAATCCATGCTTCTCACATGGATAGCTGTACGTTGGGTGTTCACGAATTGGAAAACCATCAAATGCATTTGTTCTTGCACCAGATAGGAAAACAAAAAATGTTGTATATTTACAAGCACTGCTAAGATAAAGATCATTCATTTCATGATCACTGCTAAGATCATTCATTTCATGATGATATTTAATAATTAAAAAATTATTGTTCAATTGAAATTCGTTTGCAATATTGTTTAATATCACAAGTGAAAAAGCATGTTATTCTACCATCAACTACGTATATCTATGTTTTGTACATATGTTGTAATCAAATGGCATATATGTAGAGATAATTTCATTGTTAATTTTCATATTGATGTATTGTATACATTTGATCATTAATAAATTATGTTTGAGGTATCAAAACTGCCTTGTTGTTCAAACACAGCAACGTATGAACGGGTACAGCTAGTGTTTATATAAAATGGAAGTATGGATATATTTGTAAGGAATAAGCACATTGGCTAAGCGCACTCAACGAATTTTTTGAAAGTTTTTAAATTTTAGGTTATATACTTTCAAAATGTTAGACGAAAATTTGATTTGAAAATTAAGCAAAAGTTTTTTTCACTAGTATGCTTTCTAAAATGTTAGATGAAACTCGATTCAAAATCATAATATCAGTTAAAAACAAAAGTCAGTTATAATATCAGTTAAAAGCAAAGTGTTGCTGTTAAGATTAATTTCATCTTCTAATAATGTTAAAAAGAAAAAGTAAGTTTATAAATAGCTGTACATGCTGAGACATTAATATGTACAATTAATTGCTCGGTAGACCATCCAAGGTAAAAGGAGTTGATCCTTAGGGAAAAAGCAGAGAAGAGGCTTTAAAGCAATTAAATTGCCTTAGGTTTGACAAAATAAATGTTTAAATTTAATATGAGCTTATGAGGATTTATTTCTTTAATTGTACTAAATTTAATTTTGCTTTAATTAACTAATAGTTAATTTTTAGTTAAAGCTACTTTCCCTTCATTCTCCTTTTCACCCACGCTTTCCGTGCCAGAATTTAAATTAGATAGTACTCGTTTATTCAGATTAAGGGAGAGGAAAATGCTATTCAAGCGAAGGATTTCGAAAGCTGATTTTAGAGCATAGTCTACCTAATTAAGGACACTTTGTTGCCGTGACTTAACAGAGATTTGATTCTGTGGCGTTGAGTGCTTTTAGTCATTAGGCTTGTCCTGCCAGCTTCTGTGAGCCAGAGCCTTCTTGCGATTTTACTTTATCCTGTAAGCCGTTAGAATAGTCTATTTACATTTAAGTTCAACATCGCTTTTTAAGATAAGCTGGAAGTGCTAGGTTAAACACAAGTGGGGTCTACTGTCAATTCTTGTGATAGAATAAAAGGTTTATTTACACCATTCTTCTGACTTTGTCTACCCGATATTCCCCAGGGTAGAAGAGCCCATGTTTTTCACAAGAAAGCTTCCACGGACCGCCTAATTTCAGCACCATACATAACCCGTTTCGTCGCGGGCCGTGGTCCTTTTCCGGAATATTTCTGGAAAAGATTTTCTTTCCCT
>KK122180.1:154986-189610 GCA_000611955.2 Stegodyphus mimosarum
CTATAATACAAATGCCTGTGTGGCGAGGCTGGATACCCAGAACATTACATAACAACGTGTCCACTCACACAGGAGGGGCACATGCGGTTGCCAGACACTGATGACTCATTTAAGCGATTCTTCCTCAAGCAGCCAGCCTCAATTTATAAATTAAAAACTATAATGGAAAAACTAGAGGCATTAGGGCAGGATCAGTGTATGCAGCCTAGTGTGCACCAGCTTGTAGATTATGTATTTGTATGCTGTCTATGCAATATCTGTATATCTATATATCTGTGTAATATGAAGTACCTATATATCTGTGTAACGTCTGCATAATGTTAAGTATAATGTCCGAATCCGTACTTTGTATGTGTGTAGCATGTAGTAATGTATTTAGGCCCTACGTATCTGCGTACTGTTTGGTATTGGTATTTGGTATCTGTGTCTACATTCGTATTAAAAATCTGCATATTATATCTAATATCTATATAGTTTATATAACGCAGTTTTATGTTTGTGTATTCGTGTTTAATATCCGAGTAAAAGTGTACTTAGTATCTGTATATCTGAGTTCATTCGTATCTTATCACTGTATATCTGAGTAATGACTTGATTAATATTTCGAATCTGTGTGTGCATCCGCATTTAATTTCTGTGCAGTAAATAATAATGTATATAACATCTATTTATCAGTATAATACAGTATCTGAGCATTTATATCAGTATCTAGTATTTGTGTAGTATGTAGTAGTGTATTTAGTATCTGTGGATTTGTATAACGACTTGCATTAGCATTTAGAAGCTGTGTCAACATTCATTTTTAATATCTGTGTAGTATGTAATAGTGTATTTAGCATCATCTATATAATGCGTGCATTAGTATTCAATATCTGTTTCAGCATTCGTAATTATCTGTGAAATTTCATTTGCTTAGTATCTATATTTTAGTTATCTAGTATCCGTGTATTGTATTGTATTAACGAGCGCAGCCCCCAGTCCAACTAGCCGGCCATGTGACTAGAAGGAGGACTGGCCAATCCAACCGAAAGGAGGGAGCCAGCAAAGGCTGCGCCCCCCCCCCCAAAAACACAAATCAACAAAATAAAAGTAGCACCAGAAAAACAAGCCTAAAATATTAAAATATAATATAATTGTTAAAATTAAATAAAACTCGTTACAAACCTCAAAACATACATAGCCCATTCCAAATAAACCAAAAATAAAAGTAGATCTAGTTTCCAATTCCAATAGTCTTCCTATTCATATTAATAATGTTCATTATTTCCCTCTTACCTTTCTATTTTTCTTATTCAAATTTTGCATATGGAATGATACTTACTTTGCCCTTACCCTCCCTGTTATTACACAGCCTTCAACAAAGGGAGCTGCATCTCCGTAAGAATTACATATTTTCTAGCATCTGTGTAGCAATGTGTAAAATGCATAAAGTCTAGTGTGTTCATCAGCATATGTAGCATCTTAATTAGCTTTCCATGCGCTCTTTGTGGGGCACTGGGGTGTTGCACTAAACAGTTGCGGAATCCGGATAATACCCGACGAGTCTATGTAAGCCTCACGAGTGTCCGAACCCACTTTCACCTGTCACCTGACTTTGTCTGCCTACTGTTAAAGACCCAAAAATAATTCTCCTACAGAGTTTCTAGAGCTCGTGAATTTATGCTATCAGAGTAAACAAGACTCTAAAGCCTTTTAAATTAAATATTATTAAATCAAATAAATATATATAATATTTATAAATCACTCTATAACAAAAAAAGAAGGAATCATCCGAATGCTTTGAAATTTTTTATACATAATTGTTTTAACCAAATATGTAAATGATTAAAATATGGTGTCTAGTGAATGAAAAATGCGATCTCCAGCGCATCGGAACTGCGCATCCAGTAAATGTATATAGGAAGCTTTTCTTGAACTGCTGTTAAAATTTTCGGTTCATTGCGATTTAGGATACCTTCAAACGACTGAAAAAATGCCTTCCCGCAGGATTCAAGCTCATCAAGAGGAACTGTCAGAATTTGAAAGAGGTCGTATCGTTGGATTGAAAGAGGCAGGTTGGGCAAATTGGAGAATCGCTTGTGATATGAGTCGAAGCGATGCAACGATTAGAAGATGCTGGCAAGAATGGGTGGACAATGGCAGATTTCAGCGTCATGATGGTAGCGGTCGATCTAGGGCCACAAGAAATCGGGAGGACAGAGGGATTGTCAGATCAGCTGTCACAGCGCCTGATTCCTCGCTATCAACCATCAGACGTGCGACTCGCGCATGAGTGTCCACCGTGACCATTCACAGACGGCTGATAGAGCGAAATCTACGTCTTACCGACCGTTACGCCACCTGTCACTCACGTCTGCATACTGTCGAGCGTGATTACATTGGTGGACACATTGGTGGCGATTACATTGGATTACATCAAGCCAAAGCTCGATCAGATTGTAATGATGTTGAATGGGAACGTATAGTCTTTAGCGACGAATCCCACTTCCAACTGTGTCGTGACGAACTTCGAAAATGTGTCTGGAGACGCCCAAAGCAGCGTGCCGATCTTGCTTTCACCCATTGCACGCCACAAAGACCTTCAACCAAGAGATATGGTCTAGGGCAGTGATTCTCAGCTTGTGGGGCGCGCCTCCCTAGGGGGAGGGGCGCGAGCATATCCAAGAGGAAATGTTATTTAAAAAAATTGATTAAGTGACTGAAAGGAAAGAACACACACATACAAAACAAAATACATTCCGATATATTTAATAATTAACTTATTAAATTAAAACAACTTACTAAATTTAAAACAAATTTAATAATTATTAGTGACTTCCTTGGGCCTGTCTTTCAGAGCAAAGTTTTTCGAAGGAGGTTTTAATATTAGAAATAGACACTCTCAGTTCTTTTTCTATATTTAGCTGAGATCTATATTTTGTCTCAAAGAAGCCACCGCAGAAAATCCAGTTTCACAAAGGTAAGATGTTGAAAATGGTAGTAGAATGCGAAATGCCCTTGTTTTTAGTGCAGAAAACTCATCATCCACTCCTGCCCAAAATTCATAGAGTGATTTATTACTAAATTCTCTTTTGGTTTCGCCGCTTGGCGTGAAGTTTATGAAGGTTTCTTCCTCTTCAATTGAGAGTCCTTCGGGAGTATTTTGAAATGGATCCCTCACCCACTTGTAACTTGATATCAGTTTGTCGTCAGAAAGAAAGTACTTTTTAAAATTCTTTGCTAGCATTGCTAAATGATTTTCAATGGTCACAAAAACAACTTTTACATGTTGTTCTTCAGCCTTGTAAGTTTTAATACAATCATTCAAATTTGCAAACATTGTTAAGTTTTCTTGCTTTAAATTTCTGCTCCATAATTCCAATTTCCTAGAAAAAGCATTACCTTTATCACTCGTATCCAATATATGTGTATTTGATCCTTGCAGTTGAAGATTCAAGTTATTTAATTTCTCGAATATGTCGACCATGTAGCTCAATTTCATCACAAATAAACTATCGCGAAAATTCTCAGCTTCCGGTCTGTTTTCCTCTTCAAGGAAAACGGCGATTTCTTCTCTTAATTCATAAACACGTTGCAAAAATTTCCCTCGTGATAACTATCTTGCCTCGCAATAAAATAGTAACGCTGAATGTATTGCACCCATGTCTTTTCAAAGTTCGGAAAAGATTCTTGATTTCAGGGGTCTCATTTTTATATAATTTACTACGGTTACAACCGTAGTTAACACAATATTCAAACCAGGACTCATTTCTTTGGAAGCCTAAGCTTCTCTGTGGATCATGCAATGTGTCCAGACGCACTGTGGCGATTTTTGTTTCACAAGTGCTTGAATACTTTGGAATCTTCCGGACATAGAACGAGCACCATCGGTGCATATTCCGACGCAATTTTTCCATTCTATGTTTGCCTCGTTCATAAAATCATTTAAGATAGCAAATAATGCTAGTGCTGTTGCTTTGAGTTCTATTGGTTTGCAGAAAAGTAATTCTTCTACTACTGACAAATCATCACAAAATCTAACATAGGCAATGAAATGAGCATCTTTATTACTATCTGTTGCCTCATCGAGTTGTATTGAAAACAATTTGTCACGCAACTTCGAAAAAAGCTGACACTCTACATCTTCAGCTATATCAGCAATTCGACGGGCAACAGTATCATTTGAAAAAGGTATAGACTGTAATTGTTTCGCAAAATTATCTCCAAACATAATTTCTACAATCTCAATTGCGGCTGGCAAAATGAGCTCTTCACCAATGGTGTGAGGCTTTTACATCTGGCTATTTTATATGAAACTTTGTGAGAGCCAACTAAAGCTTTTTAATTCACAGACAAAGTTTTTTAAACAATGATTTTTGCTTTTCATATGATTTTAATTTTAATTCGAAGTATTCTCTGGGTTTGTCGACGTACTCACTATGAAGCCTTTCCAAATGTCGTTTAAGTTTATTAGGTTTCATGCTGTCTGCCACCAACATTTTTGAGCAAATAATACACAGGGGCCTTTCTTCTTCATTTAATTCAGTACTAGTGAACCCAAAATTTAAGTATTCTTGAGAATATTTTCTTGATTTTATTTTCGGAACCACGCTCGTCTGTGTACTTGTTGATGCTTGTCTATCGTCTAATGCTCGCTTACGCCCGCTTAAAAATTTATCCATGATTCTGCATAAGTCTGCTGCCGTGAATATTTAACACGATGAATTGCAATTACACGAAAATACTCGTATATATAACATACACATTCAGAATAGATTCAATAGCGATAGAAGGATCGACTGAAATGAGATTGTCTGGAATTGAAATTGGCCTCATAGAACTTTCTCCTTCTCCCTAAGAGAAAACATTTGTTCACATCTGCGCACCCTCCTAACTTAACTTTTAAGCTGACCAGACAAATTCCAGACAAATCGAAACTTCTCGCGAAACCGTGAGAATGCCCGACATGGCGGGACGCAAGAGCAATAAAAAGGCATAGGATTCTTGTTTTTTCAATGCTGAGGATTGGTGTTGCAAAATGTCAATAAATTTCCGTATTCTTGGCAATTTGTAAAGTTTAAAATTAAGGTTGTAGTGTAGGTTCAGCGCCAAAATACTCAAAATACATTATTATTGTATACATTTTATTGTATGCGGTGGAGAGGGAGGGCACGATGAAAATTATGATTGAAAATTGGGCCGTGAGTACTAAAAGGTTGAGAAACACTGGTCTTGGGTGCCGCTTCCCTTGATAGCCGTATCCGTTTGCTCGTCATTATAGGCACTTACAGCAGAGAGGTACGCCAACAATTCTGAGACCTATTTTATTACCGTTCCTTTTGCAGTATCCTGGCTGTATTTTTCAGCAAGATAATGCTAGACCACATATGGTACGTGTTGCTATGAACTGTCTTACAATTTGGAAAACACTTTCTTGACCAGCCAGATCTCCAGATCTCTCTCCTATCGAGCATGTCTTGGATATGATGGGAAGGCGACTGCATCTACCAGGGAATGTTGATGACACAGCCCGACAATTGGAGCTAGTTTAGTAAGAAATACCGCAGGAGACCATCCGGAAGCTTTATCAGTCTATGCCATGCTGTGTGGCAGGCTAGAGGTGGGTCATCACCTTATTGAGCTCGTTACTTTGTAACTATGTAACTCTGAAATAAAGGATTTAATTGTTCTGAAATTTTAATCATTTTCTATTCTGTACATAAGCTTCCTATCCAACAATTTTTGTCTTCATTGTACAACTCCTCCTTGGTGGGTCGTTTTTTTATTATTATTTATTATTATTATTATTACTATAGAGTGTATTTTTTCGTTGCCTTACCATCAACATTTGAGGCATGTGCTCTTCGATAACACAATGATTTCGCTTTTCTAATTGTTTATTCTATAACGTTTTGTTTCTATTACAGTCACAATAATTCGTGGCATATTCTTCGTCCATAACTTAATGCATTTGCATTCATCACCAATTCATTTCGCAAGACCGAGTGTGAATATAAATAATTCTTTCTTGACTTGTCTATTAACTAATGCAACATATTTTTTTTAAATATCTTTTGTCTGCAATCTTGATATACATGTTCCTGATAACTCTAGATTTAATCGGTAAACTTTACCTGCAATCGTTAAAAAGCAGCTAGGATTTTCACTCTCTTCCTCAAACAACTTTACATCAGTTAGAAGTTCTGTTAAATTGTATATTGTGCGGTGGTTAAACTTCGACAGTTATTCTCTTAACAATTTAATAATATCAATATTAATTGTCAAACTGTTCTCGGATAAATTCTTCACTCAATGTCTACATTTATAATTATGACTCGATTTGATGTCTACATTTATAATTATGACTTGAGCACTATAATTGGAGCAAACATTTGCTCATGAAAGAAATGGAATTGGTTGGAGGTATACCTCCTTTTCCAAACACTGGAGGCGCGTGACTATTCTAGAGTACAAGTAACGTTCGGAAAATCATGAATTCGTGATTTTATAAATAACAGTTCGGGCCAAACGAGAAATATCTGCGTACTATGTTCAAGTATTCAAGTAGGTTTAATTCATGTAATCAGATATAAGAAAAGAAATTTTTGTCATTATGTAGCGATCTAATTGTCTAAGTATTACTCGTTAACTTCTGACACCGAAACGTCTAGCAGTACCATTACCACGTGAACAGAAGCTAATAGATTAGAATTTTTGGAAATTGTTGGAAGGTGATAGTACTTTCGTTTCTTTTATATTGATAAAAACATATCTTACTTTGCTTCAAGCGTTTCGAATAACGGATGCATCTTTTCCTGCTTAAAATAAATGTTAGTTTAAGGAAACCTTTAAAATTCCTTCTTATTTCCACAAGAAACTCCTTAATAAATGTTTCAATTTTCGTTTTCATTGATCATTTTTCTCCATATTCTTCAGTATATTGGTCAAGGCTTTGCAATGAAACTTTACTTACATTAGATTCCATACTTTCTAACAAACTTAGCCTTCAGTATTTTTCTTTTCTAGATTAAACATACCTTTTACCCTATGATTCCCACGACAGTTCTTACACGTGTGTTATGTCAAATTTCCTTTTCTTTATGTCTACATTTCTAAGCCTGGATTTTAATTTTAGCCATTTTCTTTGGACTATTCATTACTTTTTGTCGCTTTTCTTCTCCTTTCTTTTTCAGTCTGGCCTTTTTCTCAGTCTGTCCTCCTTTTATCCTCTAATTCCTATTCTATTTCTTTCTGTTTTCTTTCTCCTGTCACATTTTTAATTCTATTGCACAGAAGACAAAGCATTTTTTTAATTCGTTCTTCAGTTATCTTTTGTATTTTGTTGCAGTGAAAACAATGGTCTTTTTAAATGGGCTGGTATTTCAAACCGTTTGTGACCATTATGTACGATTAACCTATTATCACTTCTTTTACACAGACTGATGAAATATATATCATATTTCTTTCGTATTTCTTTTCTTCTTCTAATATCAAGGAAACCATTTTTTCGTCATATTCTTCTGTCAAAAGTCTTTTCTTGAAAAATCAATGATTTTTGTATTTCGGTTAAATTTTTCATCTGATGCCAAATATTAAATAAAGATTTGTTTCTTCCATGCATATCCATTAAAGAGTCATTAAAATAAATAAGTTTTTTATTCTCTACATATTTTCCGAAATGCTTTACATCAACTTTTCATAAAATATTTAAAATATTCTTTAAATTACTTTTATGTTAGTCTAACTTATATTTCCATTTTTGTAAATTTTCTTTGTTTTACATTAAACAACTATTAACATTGAAAGATTTACATATGAGAGGAGAATTCGTAAGAAATTATTTCATTGTCCAGCTTATGCTGACGTCCTGTAAGAGGGTAACACTCCCAGCAAGGAGTAGAACATCTCTTGTTCGAAATAAGCATAGCGGATTTTCGCGTTTCATATTTGAAAAGCTAATAGTCCGTTCAGTGGCTTTCGAGCTAATGGCGTAATGGACCATAAATCGTCAATTCTTCGACAACAACTCGCTCTTGTGCCTCTCGCCTCTTAAATGGGGACAGAAAATGAGGAATCAACACAATCATCCGTGCACTGCGTAGTGGTATAAGTAATTAGCATATCTGGCTAAACATTCATAATTAGAATTTGTGGTGGATCAATGAGTAGAATTTAGGCTAGGACACGGTTGATTTTTAAATTTTCCTTCTCCGAAAATTTTAATCTTTATAAATTTAGTCTAAAATTGTAACTGACGTAAGGAAATGCTTCTCAAATTATTTGATTGTAATCAAAAAGTTTTCCTTTACAATGAAATATCATAGGAAAAAGCATGACAGTGCTTTTGCTTGGATTCTATTTCGATACCTTTTATTGGGAGATTCACTTACTTCCCATTATGCAGAGAAAACATATGGAAATCACGCCTTTTCTTCCTGCATGTTTATCTTACTTTGTAAATGATTATAATCATATGTTTTAATTAAATTAAAATCCCAAAATGAATTATTTCTATAGTAGACTCTGTTCTTCCCCTACTACTTTTAAGATTCAAGATATTTAAGTGACACCTCTAAAGAATCCTATCTGAATAGTAAAAGCACATTTTTCTAAGAGTTTCTTTTCCTATGATTTGTACAGAAAACTCTCGTACTTTCTGTGTTCTCACGCAGCCGTTTTCACATTCGCATCTAAAGAAGCCAGTTGCTTTATACATTCAAATTTATGGAATTATGCTTGTTGGTAGTGTGGACTGTACACGAATTCATAAAAGTCAACTCAACAAATTTATTCGTTATATTGATGCTATTTAATTTGTTATACTGATATTATTTATTAATAAACAATATCGCTTTGAGACGTAATAATGCCGCTTGAACGCCCAAAGGAGTGAGGGAGGATTAAAAAGTAAAGTTGTGCTTCTATGCTGCTTTTAAAATGTTTTGTAATTTTGCTGTTGAATTGCATATGGCATAAATGCAAAGATTATGGTGCTTAATAATATAGCTAAAAAGACATAAAGAAATTGTTTTAACAGGAGTGAGTGGGGCTGCGGATTGGTAGACTCCGAGCTAAGCGAGATCGTAAAAGAACCTCAAAAACCCATTTGAGCAACGGCTTAAACTCATTTGGGTAACAGTTAAAATCCGAACCCTTTGTTTGTTTTATGTATTTTATCACTTCCACCTTGCTTTAAAATTCAGTTTACAAGTACTGATCTCGTAAAGTTTCTAAAGTGTACTTCTGTTTCTCTTCCCTTGTATTCGACGGAGCAAGCTATCTGATTCAGTACTAGTTCTGTAAAGTTGTGTTACTACGTCTTTCAATCCAAGGCTAGTAAAATGACACTTCAGACTTCACAAACAAAGGTTAAACTCTTTAAAGGATTGAGTTCAGTGCCGTTCTGTGACATATAGACGTGATAGAGCAAAGACACATAGGGAGTAGAGAGTAGGAAATTGTTGTGTTTTCGAAGACTATGAATTTTTGACGCCACACGTAATTTTAAGCATTTTATGCAATGAAATGACAACTGCGCAGAAAAGATACTTTCCCAGATATAAAACTGAAAAATGCCACGACTATAATATCAAGTTTCAATTTTTAACCTTTCTTATATCATTTTAAATAAAAGATGTAATTTAATTCTTAATACTCAATTTTATATGGAAAGAAAAATGTGGGCTTTTGAAGCTTTAATTTGAAAAAAAAAAATCATTCTTAAAAGTTTTCAATTAGTTTTCGTAAAACCTTTTTTTATAACTGTTACCTTCAACTTTACCGCAATGTTCACACACAATAATATAATTCGCGCTGGTAAAGTCACCTTGACAATCAATATGTAGATGTGCTACTTCGATGATAGTTAGACAATTTCTCTACGAAATCTCGCATGAAAGCACTCAGTACTATTCGTGGCTTTTAGACATTTAAATGTAAGGTTGCTTAAATGATACGTATCTTCAGTTTATCGAAGTTCAGATAGTTGATTTATTTTGTACCTTATATAAATACTTAAAATTAAATATGTAATTTAAATTTATTTTATTTATAATTATAAATGATACTTATTGTAAATAATAATTATGTTACAGTGAGTCCTTACGTAACTGAAAAGGTAAGGTAACCATTTCTAATTTGTTAAAGGAAGATCTTCTTCTACTATCTTATCCTAACTAATATTATAAATGCGAATGTGAGTTTGTTTATTTGTTTGTTTGTTTGTTACGCTTTCACGCCTTGATTACTTAACCGATCATCGTGAAATTTTCAAGAAATATTTTTGATATATTAGAAAACGTTATAGATTATAAAATATAACTTATCTATTGAAACGTAAACTATATAAGAGGTTTTATAGCTTAAAATGATTGTCGTTGTATAAACATTAAATTTTGAACGTTCATAAAGATAAGTTAAACGATGTAAAAGTTTGCCTGCGCGCGCATGTGCGTAGCTTAAACCACGCAAACATTTTAAACCTTTTCTGTGAAATGAAAGTTTTATGGCAAATTTATGGCATTTTTAACCCTTTCCATGACATGAAAGATATCCGTCTGTTACACATCTTGCCGTACATTTAGAAAATGGACAGCGTGTTTTTTTTAATAAGAATAATTTTCAAGAAAGAATTTTATCTCCTCCTAAAACCACAATGACCGCTTTTTTCCAGCTTTGCCAGATAGATGCTTTTGCGAAACGATTATTGTATTCCGAAGTTCCCCGCTATTATACATGGAACAACTCAGGCAACATCGCGTTCAAAGTACGCCTGTAGAAAATTGGCCAGGCGTTAAATCATCGGACGCTCTTGGTCGTGTCTACACCGTCCATATAACGAATTTTGAATGTTTTTGTCTGCGCATTTTATTGCATCATGTTCGAAATCCAACTAGCTTTAAAGACCTTAAAACTTTTAATAGTCTAGAATGTCGAACTTATAGAGAAGCATGTGAAGCTTAGGGTCTATTAGAGAATGATAACCATTGCAACGAAACTACGCAAGTAGCTGTGCAATGTCGATCACCAGATAAAATCAGTAAATTTTAGGTAACCCTTATATCATTTTGCGGCCTTTCTAATCCTCGCACTTTATGGGATAAGTACAAGAAGGACATGGTGGAAGATATTTTATGGCTACTGCAGCGAGTACATACACATATCACTTTTAATGAGTACATGTATAACGAAGCACTGATCATATTGAAAACAAGATTTTGACAATGGTGGGGAATAAGTTTCAAGATTTTGGAATGCTTAGTCCATGACGATCAGAAAATTACTTTAATGATAAAATTGCTCGAGAATTAGACTACAATCTCATTGCATTGCAGCAGCAAGTAGCAGAAATGGTCCCTCAGTTACTTCCAGAACAACGCCACATGTTCCATGAGGTGTTAAGTAAAATAGAATCCGGGAATGGTGCATCTTTCTTTCTCGACGCTCCTGGAGGAACCGGGAAAACGCTTTTGCTAAATTTATTATTAATGTCCGTCAGAAAAGACTAGAAAATGGCGGTTGTTGTAGCATCTTCTTGTATAGCTGCTACACGTTTCAACGGCGGGCATACTGCACATTCCGTTATAAATTTGCCGTTGAATCTCGCGCACGAAGATTCGAACATCTGCAGTTTCAGCAAAAAATAGCGTTCGAATTAGGATGCTACGACAATGTAAGTTTTTAGTGTGGGATGGAAGTACAATGTCTCACAAAAAGGCTATAGAAGAGTTAAACCGAACGCTTCCGGATTTACGAGACAGTACAGATATTATGGGAGGAATGGCAGTTTTATTGGCTACTGATTTCCGACAAACTCTGCTGGTAATCCAGAGAGGTACACCTGCAGGTGAAATCAACGCCTGTCTCAAATCGTCAAGTTTATCGACGAAAGTTTAAAAATTCAATCTTAAAACAAAAATAAGAGTGCATTTTCATAATGATGTAGATTCAGGGAAATACCCAGAGACACTACTGAAAATTAGGGATGCATGTTTGGAAACAGAAGGTGAAGGTGGTATTTTACTTTCAGAGGAATTTTGTAATTTAGTAGAAAACCATGTGGAGCTTATTGCCAAAGTTTACCCGCACTTGCAAGAAAATTTAAATAGTAATCACTGTTTATGTGCAAGATCAATTCTAGCGCCGACAAATGAAATCGTATACAAAATCAACATTGACATTTTGAAAGAGGTGCAGGGAAGAAATAAAAGAGTATTTGTCAATAGATACAATCATGGATACAAAACAAAGCAGTTCATATCCTGCTGAGTTTTTAAATTCACTACAGCTATCAGGTGTACCTTCACATAAACTCCAATTGGAACTAAATGTACCGGTTATGCTTATGCGAAACATATATGCACCTCGACTGTGTAATGAAACGAGGCTTCGGTTCACACAATTAGAGCAGAATGTAATCCGTGCCACTATTGTAATACGTGTAGGAAAAGAGGAAAGTGTTATCATACCTTGGATCCCAATAATCCCCACTGACCTACCATTTGACTTTAAAAGACTGCAGTTTCCAATCCAAATTAGTTTTTCTGTTACTATTAACAAAGCTCAAGGGCAAACATTACAGGTAGCAGGGGTGCATTTAAAAAAGTCATGCTTTTCCCATGATCAACTATATGTTGCATGTTCGCATGTATCCAAAGCCAGGAATTTATATGTATTATCGCCGAATGGAAAAACACATAATATACTACACAGAAGCATCCTAGAATAATACTCTTACTCGTGTTCTTCTGAAAAAGAGTTAATGTTTTTAACGTTTTGTTAATACTTTAAACTTTTTTTTAAATCTTGGTAATGAAATTTATTTTTGTAGTGAGATATCTTAATAAAGCATGTTTTTCAGTTTTTAAATTATATTTAATTTTAGAATTACTTAGTAAAACCAAAAAAAAATATAAGATTGCAATGTTTGATATATTCAAATCGGATTCTAAACATTATGCAGAATGGCGCCTTAGCGACATCAATATCGATTTCTTTTTATCTCAATGAAGAAGGGCAGTATTTACTGAAATTTTATGCGCAGTGAATTTTTAACTTAAAAAAAGGTATAGTAACTAAAATTTTATCCTGATTATCTGGTCAGGCAATAAGAAAAAAAATCAAATTATTTTATTTTATTTTCAATAGTCTTTGAAACTTATTTTGTAAGGTTTTAGTTACACTAACAAAGTTTTATTTTGATTTGCCTGTTTCTAGCTGTTCTCATTTCAACTTCCCGTTAGAATAAGCGCGCGTTTCAGCTTTATGCTAATTTGAAGTGGAGCCAAGTTGCTATTTAAGCGAGAGGTAGGAACCTCTCAGTGTGAGAGATCTTTTAGTCTCAGACCACTGTTACTCTGTTCGACGTTCGCCTGACCAGCTAGTATTAAAGTTCTAAGCCGTAGCGCTGTTACGCTTTACTTATTGAAGTAAATCTAAATGCGTTAGTATTAGTTAAATCTTGCTACGCACCCTTTGCATAGAGGCCAACCTCGCGTTTACAGCTCTGTCAGCAACGACCACTTAATTTCTATTTTAATTTTAGTTTAAATAATTTGATTGTTCAGTTTAGACCCAAGTGCGGTCATTATTTTCTGTATCCCTCCCGAATTGGGAAGTGGCTGTATATAATTGTGGTTTAATAAAAGAGGATTTTAAATCCTTCTCAAGTGCAGTTCTTCTACCAGTTAACTACAGTTTTCTACCACAGAACATAGCTGCATTCAGCTCCCTGTTCAAGATCAGGACGTAAAGTTTTATCGAAGATGTTCGCCAAGAATATGCACCGAACACACAGTCCTGACAATTTAAGGACATCAACGCGAGCGAAGCCGCGGGTGAAAGCTAGTTATATAAATGCAAATGCGTATTTTATGATGTAAACAACTGTTGGCCATATAATTATATGAAAAAAATCACTAAATAGAAAACAGCAAAGATTTCAAAATTAATGTAAAAAAATCAGCAGTACATCAAGTGAGCTCTCCTGCCTTCCTCAAAACATTAAGTTCATATTATTTTCTTCAGACGATTTAAAGAAAATAATCAAAACTCAAATGTAGCACTTTATTTCATTCTAAATATATTTAAACATAGAATTATTAACTAAAAATGATACATTTAAAAAAACCAACCATTTCTATTTTTGTTAACCGTGAATTATCTGGAAAGAAACGTGAAAATTTCTGTGTTCTAATTAGTTCGGATAAAGACGATTCTACTCCTATTTACGAAGGTTGATCCAAAAAAAAAGTTTACAAGCAGAAGCATTTGAAACGTAATAATTGTGAAGCGAATATTTCCACCCAGGGTGGTTGACAGATGGCACTAGTTGTCCTACAGCGGTTCTACGAGTAAGTAGCATCAGTACGCAGACACTTAAGAGGTACAGTAATGGCACGACGTCTAGAAAAGTGGTGCCAGCCGTAATTCGATTCTTATGGGCCAAGAATGTGGCCGCATCCGAAATTCACAGACAAATCGTTGAGGTATACGGGGACAAAGCAATGAGTGGACAACAGGTAGCGAATGGTGCCGTTCTTATCAAGCGGGCAGGGAGCATGTGGAAAACCGTAATATAGAAGCGAGCGGCCGTCCAAGTTCTTCAAGGACGGATATCAACACGGCACGAGTTGAAGAAATCATCCAAAGGGATCGACGAGTAACCATGCCTGAGATTGCCTCAGAGTTGGACCTGAGTTATGGTAACGCTCAGCGTATCGTAACCGACGAGTTGGGATATTCCAAAGTTTGTGCCCGCTGGGTTCCACGTGCGGTGTCCGCGGAGCATAAGGCCACTCGAATGATGTGCAGCCACACATTTCTTCAGCGATACCATTCAGACGGCCAACACTTCATTGATTGCATCGTTACAGGTTATGAAACATGGCTTCATCACTTCACCCCCACATCCTAAAGAGCCACGATGGAGTGGAAACACGCTGGATCACCGACGAGGAAGAAGTTTAAGTGATGGCAACCGTTTTCTGGGATATGACTGGTGTTATCCTAATCGAGTATTTGGAGCGTGGCCGTTCCATTAAGATCGATCGTTATTGTGCCACCTTAACGAAACTGCATAACGTCATCCGACGCAAACGGCCTGGATTACTGATCGTCATGCTTCATCGAAGGCGTCATGCTTCTGCATGACAATGCCAGGCCCCATACAGCTCGCCAGACTCAGGAATTGCTGCAAAGGTTCAAGTGGGAGGTCTGGAATCACTCCCCCCCATACAGCCCCGATTAGGCTCCAAGTGACTATTTCATTTTTCCGGCGTTGAAGCGATACTTATCCGGAACACGGTTCACCTCAGACAATGCAGTGAAAACAGCTGCCTAGAAATGGCTCAATGAGCAGGGCCCTGATTACTACCAAGACTGGATAAAGAAGTTGGTCGAACGTTCTGACAAATGCCTAAACAGGTTTGGCGACTAGGTGGAAAAGTGAAGGCCAGATGTGTCCCTTGATTCCCATTTGTATCGTGTTTCTATTGTTAATAAATACTTTTTCATTTGCCTTGTAAACTTTTTTTTGGATCACCCCTCGTAAAAGAGTATCGTGAACACGAAATATGAAATTTTTAGCACTTTTTCAATTATAGTTGAGCCACAAAATAAATAACGATTAACCACAATAAAAGAGATTTTATGTATTTCGAAGTTCTTTAAAGGTACAAGCTCATTCCATTATTTCTTCCTGACAATAGAAATAAGTTTTAAAACTCCTATAGCAGAAAAATACGTCTTTCGATCAATGACTGAACTGCTTTCTCGAATAGCCCTTTTACATAACTATTTCAAGAATACTAAAGCGTGAATGGCAGATTCTGGTAGTTAATTATGTGTTAAAAAAACTAAATAATTCCATGAAATATTTCTAATCGTATTATAAGATTAAAAGCATTTGAAAAAATGGGAAATTTCTCTAATTAAAAACATTACTTGAAGTAGAGAAAAGATCCCAATTTAAAAAATATAATAAATATTTATGCGATAGACATTTAAAATTTTAGTTAAAGTTTTCGGAGAGCTTAATATTGTTGCAAATTTTATATATATGTAAACAACTTTAGTGAAATTACATGTACATTGTGTAATGTAACATGAAAGGTCTTTAGAAAGCGAAGCTCCGCCGGCAAAATAGGTTACAGGGGCAAGTCCATGTAACATAGAAATGTGTTATAGCTGTCTGGTCAAATTCGCGAGATAACGCAGAGCTGGGGATGGTTTGGGCGACTAATGTTTGTCACCGAATTTGGCGAGAAATTTCCAAAACGTCGGCAAACCTGGCGACCATTTGGCGGTGTTTATGTCCGATCATTGTATACTGTAACTGGCCTAATCCATACGTAACTGTATCCTATATATTTGTATCTGTATCCTGTCCTATATATCTGTAACTGTATATGCTTTCCAGGAATTTCGAGAAATCAAAGGCACTAGAAATTTCTCTGAGGCTGGAGCAGAACTGTTTAAGACTGGAGAGAGCATCAGTTTAGTTTTAGTGCAGAGCTGAGTGTTGACAGATCACTGCATGAGCTTACACACTGAAAAGTTTTATATAGTTTTGTATTTAACATTCTTAGTAGTTTGAAACAATGACTACTGATTGATCTCTGTGATACTGATAAGAGCTGTATGAATATATTTGTGAAAAATCTGCAGATCTTTTAAGTGTTTCGTTTGAGAAAATAAATTTTATGAAGCTCTCGTCGGTTCTGTGTCCATTGAATCCATTACGAACCCGTGCGCCTGTAACTAAACTTTACTCTTAAATTTACAATTCAATATAAGATTTATATGAAATTAAATAAATTTCTTTCCGTTGGGATCGTTCGAAAAAAAATGAATTTCAGACTGATGTGTCGAGACATAATAGAAGATTTCTTAAATTAGCATTGCTTAGAACAACTATACAGAAAAAATATCTCTAGTAGATATTTTTTCACGTGAATAGACTGAGGAACCTTCACAGCAAATTAACAGTCTCCTTTTTGACTTTGAATAAACGGCTATTGAAATGCTTTATTTCACTACGAAGCAGAAGTTAAAATTCATTCACTGCTAACAATAAATTCTAGGAACATAAAATGCAAATGTACAGAAAACCTATTTAGCTAAAAAGAGTTCTTAACAAGGTCCCAATGGCTAGAAAGCAGTAAAAACACGGGTATGAAAATAATTTTCATTCTGAGAAAAAGAATTAAAAATAAATTAAAACTGGTTAGTTATATCTTTTTAAAAAAATTGTAAAAACGTTTAAAAAAATCAAAGAGTTATTTATGGAACTATATGTTTAATGCAAAACAAACCTTTTCTAGCCAATTAATTTCACTTTTGTGACAACTGTTTTGGGAATATTTTTTGTACGATTTTTTTCCTCCTTTCCTCTTATGAATACTTCTTACTGATCCTTCCGCTTATTAACGTTTGTTTTTAGTCCCTTAGCAACATATTTTCTTTTTGCCTTCTTTTTTATCATCAATGGTGCTAATAGTGTCAAAACTCACTTTTTGTTCCAATCAATTTTAGAGTAGTTGCCAGCAAATGCTATCCGTATTTGTTATTTTTAAAGAAGCTAAATAATAAAGACTATGTATGTTTGTATACAAAGGCTATTCGCACATTTTTTTAACAATTTGCACTCTAATTACAGAAATATTTTACCTAAAAGTTTTATGTCTTAAATGTTCTACTTGATATCCTTTCATCTACTTCTTCTTCTTGCTAATCCTTCTGATCTGAATCAGATCATATCCATAAGTTCATTCGCCTTCAGAACTTCCAACAAGAAAAAGCATTCTCACATTTTACCTTGAATTCATGCTTAGAATCATCATTTATTAATTCTATCTAATTGTCTATCTATCCATCTAATCTTCGTTAACCTACAGCTAAATCAATCAATACTCGCATAGCAATATTAGTGATTTAAAAAAATATACGTATTTCTTAATAACTTAAATTTATGTTATTACCTTATATTTTAATACTGTAGTGGAGTACATCATTCTCGCACTTCACCTTGAATTCTCGCTTCAAATCATCATTTTTCCATATTAATAGTTTGTAAATCAAGCTGCCTGCAGAGCATTTTTCATATGGATCGTTCGAAAAAAAATTGAAGCTAAGTACGTATTAGGTACATTTCTTATCTTCTCCTTGGACTGTAAATTTGGCAATGCAATAACGTTTTACTTGTCATCCTGGACTCCCTGTCCGCCTTGTTATTATCATGTCCGAACGCTATTTCACTACAAGATGCAATAAGTTTCTATTCTTCTTAGTTTTCGGAGGTTGTAGGGTTAGCTTTCACCAGTGAGTTTCACAAGGAGCACAGAAGAAGATATCAAAATAAACTAGACTGGTTCCGACGAAACTTTACAAAATGATAGATCGTTTTCTATGAGAAAAGCCACATCGACCGTGAACCATCGATATACGTACGTCGTACGCACGCACAGACACCACGAAAAAATCTCTTCAGCATCCATTTTAAATTTTATAATTTTTTGGGGAGAAATGAGTCTTTTATTCTATCCTTATGTTCGGATATCACGCAAAAACATCGTTAAATTGCATTCCATAGCGGTCAAAATGGATATTCTTGTTGAAATCTGATACCCGAAATTTTTCGCGATTACTATACTTCCTTTTTACTTCATACAAAGAAGTAAAAAGAGGCAATGTTACTATTTAATTACTATATGCGTACTTAAACATTTACATCTTAAAAAAAAAGCTCCTAGCATGGTTATATAATCTGCATTTTATACTGCTATGATTCGGTATTAATTTCGTTTTTCAAATAAAATGTAAGAATGTTTAAAAATTTTTATGCGAACTGTGTTTAACAATTTCAAAATTTAAAAAATACTTTTAAATTTCCTAGATAAAATAATTTCATTATTCGATTAAGAATAAAAATGGAACCTGAATCATTGCGTAAGTTTTGGTCTCTGGACAAAATAAAAATTAGCCAATAAACGAAAAAATGCTATTTCAAAAGCCGCTAGATAAAATGAAATACAAATTTGGTTTCCGTGAGATGTAAATAATTTTTTCCTTAATTTTATTAAGCGTTTCATTAAAGTTTTCATACTTTTTGCTACATAAATTTTGCTCAGCACGCTTCCATTAAATAAGCATTTATCATCGAACGTGATAATATAAAAATGATTTTTCCTACAAAAAGCGAAAATATTCTCAGAATGGGTTTTTCGTTGAACTGTCTTGTCCTTCATGAAGTACCCTTGTTAAAATACTTTACAGCTTAACAATGAGAAGAGCATACAATATCGCAAAGCATAATGAGTGTCATGAACGCAATTTTAGCTGGTAATTAAAAGAATTGTGAGTTTTTATTACTGCAATATAAGACGTGGATTTTTTTAATATTTTTTCTTTTTAAATATTTTAAAATAATTTCTCGTTATTCATTTATATCGAAACACGACGAAGGTAGGAACAAAAATATATCTTAATTTTATTAATAATCAAGAAATCTTCTTCCGTATATAAAAAGCATGCCGCTAGAAACGACTTTTATTAATTTTACTAATGCTTCAAATATTCTTTGTTTTCTCATTGCGATTTGTTGCAAAGTATATGTAATTTAAATTATCGCAATTAGAAAGTTAAAAATATTCAAACTCTCCAATATAATTTATAAATTTATGTTACTAAATGCGCATTTATTGCTTTTTGGATCTGTTAAGCAACATATTTTGAATGTGAAAGATAAACTAATAACGCTATTTCAAATCAAACTTCAACACTCCGAAAGCTAGTTATTTTGCACTAACATATGAAACTAAGCTATAGAACTAACATCTTGTGCAATCGTAACGCTTGTTATGTGGCGTACGTAATAAATGCTATGGGAGCGTAACATAATATAATGGGGGGTACGGTACAAAACATTAGAAACGATTAATTCTAATATAAAAAAATAATATTAAAGTTATTTCAAAAATAGAAAGAGTGCATTTCGATCATCCCAAAGGGTAATTTTTATACATGAATTGTTGAAATATTATTTAAAAACATCTCTTCTTTTTCCACATAGCAATGATTTAGGAGATATTTGTTTCTGGAATATAAATACGTTTATATTATCAGAAATTCGTTTCAAGTAGGATGCTGTTTAGTTTCAACTGGAGCTCGAATTTGTGCAATTTCAATCGAAGCAGTTTCAAGTCGTGCAGTTACGATTTATTTAACAATTATTTCTTCCGAAAAATTGAAAATATGGAACATAAAGTCCTGTATTTAAATGAGTTATTCGAAAGGGCGAAGCTAAACAGTAGACAAAATATTCTGATAGTTTATCACAAGTAATGCTACGTAGATATTTATGCATTTATTTGATTAAAAAAGAAAGATACAATTATTCCAGACGTAGCTGTGCATACACAGAAGATTCCAAATTGATGGTACATTCTTGGAGGGGAAGTGCAGAACCAAAATAAGCATAATATTCACATAGGAAACACAGGACGCATCCATTTATTTAATCATAAATACAGGGTGTCTCACTTCAAGACGTTTGCAAGAACAAGACGTTTGCAAGAACTGTTCAAATTCCGTCTCCTAACAGCGGTACATACTTGACAGCATCGGTGGGGCGACATTCGTACACTGGAAAAGACGCTATGTATTTCACTCACACATGTAGCTGCTACTAATATTCGAGCAACGAGATCCTCAACTGAGTCAAATGAACAAGACTTTTCATGTGTTCTATAAACAAGACTTTTCATGTGTCCTCAGAAAAGTAATCCAGACTCAACGGAGAATCGAGGAATGGGATGGCCAAGGACCTGGTCCACCACGTCCAATCCATCACGTCCCAGAAGAGGCATTCAGATAACTGCGCACCAGGCTGGCGCCCAGTCATGTTGGAACCACCTATAGTTACGAATGGAGATCAGAACATCTTCAGTAGTTCTGTTAATACCTGTTCCAGAAAAGTAAGATAACGTTTGGCCATTGAGTAGCTATGGCTGTAGGTCTGGGTTAGTTAAAAAGTTGTAAGCGATACCCGCCCACAAATTCACACTGATTTGTGCTTTTGTGCTTGAAACGCATGTGGTAACGTTGCGTTTGAATTCTTAGTTGCCCACACCTGATAATATTGCGTATTAAATACTTCTTCGTGGGTAAACGTCGCCTCATTCGTACATAGCATATGAGCTGTGAAGTCCGGTGGCAATGCCGATTGCTACAAAGGCCACTGGCAGAAGTTCAGGTGCATAAGCTAGTCTTGCGGATTCAAAGCTTGTAGTCGCTGAAAATGGAAGGATTGTAAGCGATTTTCTTTTAACACTCTCCAAATAGTATGTTGATTCACACCTAAGTTTTGGGCAGTAGCTCTTGCACTTGACTCAGGTCTATCAGCCACAGTCTTCAAGATGCTTTCTTCAAATCTTGGATTGCGTGAAGTTCGTTGCCAACCAGCATCCTGTCCGGTGACGTGAAAAAAACCTGTTTCGCAAAGCTGACGATGTAACCGTTGAAACATTCTGTGATTTGGCATTCATCTATCCGAAAACTGCGCGTAATGCATTCACAGCGCAGCTGTAGTGTTACCGTTTGCAGGGCAGTACATAAATAATGCATGTCTGCCTTTTCGGCATACTTAACATCTTCCATCATTGAAGCCAGCACAATCACGAATGACATCTTCCTCTACTGTGATGCACAACTATGCCTTCTACCGGCAACGGTGTTTCTTGTGCAAATTACCAATACTATGCAGATGTGTTTCGTGGAGTAGTTTGAAGCATGATCTTTTTAAACGAGTGATAAAAGGTTCTGAGAGCGCTGTTCTTCGTAAGAAACAATTAATAAAATATGTTATGTGCTATCTATTTCATTTCAAAGTTTTCTCATTGTAAAATCATTTAAAATTGTATTTATGACTAAATAAATGGACTGCGACTTGGGTTTTCTATGTGAATATTATTCGTATCTTTGCTCTGTAATTTCCTGTCCACGTTTGTACCATGAATTTGGAATCATCGTGTATTTCGCTAGAATACTTATCTTCAAGGCTTGAAATAAACAGTATTTCCCTCAAGTAGCAAAACTTCCTATTTTGCTAAAATGTGAAATCTACGAAGTAAAAGCATAAAATCTCGAAAACGTTTCCTTCAGGGTGTTTTAACAAAAGTCAGTAATTTTTAAGAAATTAGTCACAAAATAGAATGGGTTAGTTATGAAACATTCATTAATTTATAGATTATTACAAATGTTTAGAATGCCATAGGTATGTTATTGCACTGGTATCAACATAGAACACAGTTTTAATTACTTCTGCATTGTAACGCTGTTGTTAATACAGATTCCGTCATATTTAGTGATACATCCCACAGATATACCAGTTTTCTGGGCATACTGTATATAGCGACCATATCGCTACATGCAGTATGCCTGCTGATCCACTGTTCGACCAAACAGCCTCTTTTAAAGTAGAGAATTTTATAAAACCAGTTTCGAAGCTAGGTAGAAAGGATTCAAAAACGTAAAACGCAGGTTTTTGTGTGGCCTTCCTAGAGCAAATTAACCACTGGTAAAATATTCATAAAGCATGAATCTGTTAAGCATAAACGAAAATGTTGCATTTAACTTGTAAGATCTCGCTAGCCCAACTTGTCAGAAATTGAGGTAGTGATTGTAGCTATGTGTAAGTATACACAGAAACGTAAGAAGTGGTTAGAACCCTTTTTATTTTTGATCTTTAAAATGACAGATACGTCTACTTGACGTTCACAAACTACGCCAACCCGGTGGTTAAACTAAAAGTAAGGTAAAACTGAAAACAAGAAACTAGATGAACAAATATCAAACACTATGGACGAGGCTCTGAGATCCTAACTAACCGCGTTTTCAATAATCGCTGATATTCAGCAAGATTATTGATTTAACAGTTGAAATCTAGCACTTCTGCAAAGCTAGGCACACAGGCCGATACGCGCTGATCTAAATTCTGCCGAGCAATATCTTCAGCGTAGCTTGAAAGCAAGACTCTCACACTCTGGTTTCGTCTACTATTTAATTCAACTAGCTTCCGCTAAATTTGAATAAACTGCGCGTGCTATTAAAATTTGCGTACTCTGGCACGGGCACTTCTAGGGGAAAATGAAGGCTAAACAGGAAAGGAGTATTAACTTAAAATAAATGTTAGTTAAAATAAATATAAACCATACATTTGCCCTTGCCAGAATTTTGAACACTTGGAAGCAGGTCCTAGAAACGACCTGTTGAAAAGTTTCAACATTCTAACCTAAAACGCAAGAGCCCCGCTTACATAAAACAACTTTTGGCTATGAAATTTTACAATGTTTGGCGTCGCTATTACAATTTCTTCGTGCTGAATCCTCTCTACTGTCGTTGTTTATCATTCAGTCTTTTCTTCCTTCCAGGATCTGGAAGGAACAAGCACGAGTATACTGAAAATACATTATGATTGACACTTTAATACTCGGTAGCATTTTACTTTTCGATGATTTTCTTTTTCTTATTTAACCGTTTATTTCACATTCATTCATTCTTCATACAAATCTTAATTTAACTTGCTTTGCTCCGGTCCTCCACTTTATTTGTGGTGTCCAACGGGAATATTTCATGTTTTTGTATATCAACACTTCCCCTAACCACAATGATCTGTTAGAATTCGATCAACCAACTATGACACACCCTAGTCCATCATACTAAATCTCGATGAGCTATATTTAATGTTCTTAAACACAAGTGTGGGTGGAGAACCCTAAAAACCGCATTCATTCTAAATTTCCCTCATTCAACTTTTCACATGCAGGCTTCGCTCCAACGTATGATTTTATCTTCTACTTAACATTTAGATTTTAACTCATTTCTTTTGGCATTTACTTTTAGTATGTAAACTTTTATGCTTTTAGACTAAATTCTACTTTTAGATAGTTTTAAAATATTTACATATCTTTACAAAATTCTAATACATATAATTTTTACAATTTACAATAAGATGAACAAGAAAAAATATATATTACTTCCCGCTTCTTCTCCAAGCTGGCATCCTGAAACTAAATTTACCATTAATACATAAAATACGAAGCTATTTTACATCTGGCCAAATTTTGGCTTTAACATAACAAAACCGGTCTTTCGACATGAACTGTTTGTTCTTAGACATTACACTTAAAATAAAATCTTACTTTGCTTTCGCTAAATACAATAAACAAAACTAAGTCTCAAACGAGACAAATTGACTTCTTTCAACACCTAGAAACTTCGTTTTTACACATAAAAGTTCAGAACAAAAGAAAACGTTATAGAAGGTTTAACTTATCTTTGACTTTTCGATATTTGGAACTCAGTCATCCTCTTTTCACAGAACTCTGTCCATGTCAAGGAATTCATAGCAATCAGCCTGCGCCTTTGACTTCTTTGGCTCTCCTCCACATTGCTTTCTTTTCTTGCCTCTGCAGGCTGGTCTTTTGGGGTGGTAGTATTCCGGTTCCTGCCTTTTCCTCTTGGCACTTGGATGGATGTTTCTGGGGACCTCCGGTCTGAGTTGTTGCTTGAAAATTTTTCGCTTTTGTTGTCTCTTTTTTCGCAGGATCTGCGGCCTTGTTTCTCTTTGGATAACCGGAACTGAACGCGGTTGCGTTGACTCGTCTTTTCTGCTGTGGGATCTTGTTACTGGTTTTTTCCTCTTACTATCTTGCAAGGATTCTTTATGGGCCGTAGTTGTTCGCTTAACCTTTTTCTCTGCTGGAGTCTGGAGGTTTTCAGTCCTTTTCGGCATACTTCAGTAACTTGTACAAGAGCTCTGTTTTTCGGTGGTTCTCTGCTTCTTGGGTTTCTATGCCCTTTTGCGAAATTTTATATCCTAAGTATTTAAGTTCTTTTGTCTTGAACTTGCATTTTGATGCGTTAATTATTAGACCGGCCTCTTTTAATAACGAAAAAACTTCCTGCAAGTCATTAATATGCTGCTCCAACGAACTACTTGTTATAATTATATCATCTAAATAAATTAAAGTCGATTTTCCTAGGACAGATTTTAAAACAATGTTCATAGCTCTCTGAAATGTCGACGGGGCACCACACTGCCCAAAGGGCATGCGTAAAAATGCATAAGGGCCTGATTTTGTGATAAACGCGGTTTTATGTATATCTTCCGGTTTCATAGCTATCTGATAGTAGCCCAATGTTAAATCCAAAGTAGTCATATATCTCGTAGATTTAATTTTTTCTAATTATTTCCACAATCGCCGGCAGAGGGTAAACCGGGAACTTTGTAATGCTATTTAATTTCCTATAATCAATAGCAAACCTTCAAGCTTTTTTTATCTGAGAGCGAGAAATCATTTTTTTTCCTACATAGTACCACTGGACTCGCGTAATCGCTGTTTATGGTTGAAATAATCTGATTTTGCAGCATTTCCTTTATATGTTCTTCAATAATGAGCTCTTTCTGTTTATCATACCTGTAGGGTTTGGCCCTACAAGGTTTATGGTATGTTAGTTGTATGCCATGGGTTACAATTTCACAACTAACGGGACATTCTGAAAACAAATTTGAAAAAGTACTCACGACCTGCTGAATGGCTTAAATCCAATTCAGGTTCCTTTACCGGCTCCACCACTCGTCGTTGCATCTCCAGCGTAATTCCATTTTCCGCAGTCAAGAAATGCATTCTCAAAATCACCGGGTTCTGTAAATTTTTCATCACGAAAAATATTTTAAGGTTTTCTTCCTTTATCTGCAGTTTTAATGATAATTTTCCGACACATTGACATGTTTTTCCTTGGGCGGCTATAATTTCTGTGTTTCTGTTTTTAAATAAAACGTAGTCTACGAAAGTTGTCATTGTAAAATTTATAGCTCAAGAAGTTTCCTTGCGCTCCTGTATCTACAAGCGCTTCTACCGGGACTTCGCCGACCAGGACTTGGATGACTGATAACTAGGAATTTTTTATCACAACCGTGTTTAGGTATCTTCTTGAGGGATTTTGCGGAATTTCAGGGGTCTGGGCCCTCGCTTTTACAGGCCCCTCTAATTGTTTAAAGCTTCCTTTTGACCTTCAGTCTTCTGGGTATGCGGACGGTTTTTTTCGAATTTCTTCCTTGCGTTTTGACCTTCGTTTTTAGGTGAATTGGCTTGATAGTTCTTTCCTCCATAAGAGTAATTCGTCTTATTGGCAGCTTGGTTTGAGAACTGTTTACGGAAACCTTGAAGATACGTTGCCCCTCTAGACTTTCCGCTATTCGTCGGTTTTGGAATTTGACCGCCAACTCGAAGAGTTCCTGCAAGGAGCTTGGATTTCGGATTTCCATAAAGTCTTGGACAGCAGGTAGTAATCTGGGAAAGATTATTTCAATTACCTCATTATTGGGTTTCTTCCCATACAGCATATTTACCAGCTTGATTTTTCGTAAAATGAACTCTGTTAACGCTTCGATGTTTCGCTGATAAAAACTGTCTAGTTCAGCTTCCAGCTTTGCTCGATCTTTCACTATGGGAAATGCTTTTAGCAACGATTCTTTAAAATTTTCAAACGTGTATACTTGACCTCCAAATTCTCCTAATAAAAATTTTCCATTGTTTTTCCACCATAATGCGGCCTGTCCTCTTAACGCAGACGTGGCAGTGGCAACCTTTTGCCTTTCGGGCACAGGATACAGCTGGAAATGACTTTCCAGGCCTTCTAGAAATATCGCTACTGAATGTTTTCCGTCAAAATTGACGATTGGCTTGATAGATGCCCTCATAGTTTGGATTAAATATCCAAATCTTTCCAACTGGTTAGCCATAACTTGCTCTTGAAATTCTTCAGGAGCTTCCACCAAATTATCGGCCATTTGAGTTCGTGAAATTTTCGGGCGCCAAATGTAAGATCTCGTTAGCCCAACTCAGCTCTCGCCCAGCTCTCGTTAGCTCGTTATATTCAGCAAGATTATTGATTCAACAGTTGAAATCTAGCACTTCTGCAAAGCTAGGCACACAGGCCGATACGCGCTGATCTAAATTCTGCCGAACAATATCTTCAGAATAGCTTAAAAGCAAGACTCTCACACTCTGGTTTCGTCTACTATTTAATTCAACTAGCTTCCGCTAAATTTGAATAAACTGCGCGTGCTATTAAAATTTACATACTCTGGCCCGGGCACTTCTAGGGGAAAATGAAGGCTAAACAGGAAAGGAATATTAACTTAAAATAAATGTTAGTTAAAATAAATATAAACCCTACAAACTAACTAAAGCACTATGAATATTGATGAAAATAACTCAGTAAAGCATTGAAATTTACTTATGTTTTGGAATCATTGATTTACTTTCCTTTATCTACACAATTCGCAACAATATGAGTAATCAATATGTTTAGCTAATATTGCAAAAAAATATATGCACCCAGAAGGAATATAGCCACAAGTATGAAACTCAACAGTAGTGTAGTGTTCAAAATCATAAAAAATAATGAAAATCTGTGGGGGAAAAATGTTTCATTTAATGAGCAGCAATACAAATAATGTTAAAATTAGTAAGTGGTAAAGCCACCCGTGGCAGCTATACAAGCCGATACTCGGTTGGGTACTGAGTTTTGGGCTTCGGTTGGAAATTGACTTTATTAAGTTGCCAATGTCCCTCTGGTTACGCAGTTGGAACGTATTTGTACACGGCTGAATTTGCCTGCCCATCATATCCCAAACATGTTCCATAGCTGACAGGTCTGGAGATCTGTCAGGCCAGTCGAGGATATTAGCACGTCGAAATCATTGCTGTGAAAGTTGTGGGGCCGAAAACAAAACCTGGATGACCTGCTAACATACTCTGTACGATCGGCTGCAAAATGTCGTCAACATTGTTGCGAGCAGTCAGAGAACCTAGCAGCACGACTAATGGTGAACGGTTCTCTCAGCTGATCGGTGCCCAGACTGTCACACCTAGTGTTCTAGCTGTGTGCCGCTTGATAGCAAATGGTACATTGGACCGTTCACCTCTCCGTCTGCAGACACGTCTGCGGCGGTCATCAGCATTCAGATAAAATCATGATTCTTCGCTGAAGGTCACATTTCTCCAATTGGGCACCATTCAACTTGAGCGAAAGCGGCACCATGTAAAACGGCATTGCTTATAGCGGAAAGCCAAAGGCAAGCGTCTTAATAGACGTAGAGATCTAATCCCAGCTTTAGTTAGTCTTCTGCGAATCGTATCTCTGGATATCTCGGGATCTCAGCGAGTTAGCAAATGGCGTTGAATCGATGACAGCGTAACTCTTGTTACTGACGTGGCGGATCATCTAACTACACGATCATCTCGCGCACTGGTAGCCCGGGAACGCCCCGAGACTATAGGGGCTGTCTATGCCTTCGCTGAGCCAGTGATTCCAACAATGATCAGCGACCGTATCGCTACATACGGTATGCCGGCTGATCCACTGTTCGACCAAACAGCTTCTTTTAGCTTGTAAGGTATATTTAAATTTTATAGCACTAATTTTAATTTCAGAGCCTATTCTATAAATTCTTGTTTCCCCTTACAACTCCCTAGCAAAATGAGTTTTTAGAATCTCGTTGAATGCAAATAAGTTAGAAGAACTATTTAAGGAAGTTTCAACTTACGTCGAGAGAGAGGCAAGTATTTCCAGCCAGCTTTCCCAACCTTCCTGCCCTTCTGTAGCTGCCCCAGATATGGCTTGCTGATCACCGAAGCTTAGGGTTTCACTTCTCTTTTGCTTTTACAGGGCTATCTCCGCTGGAGAAGCTTCATCTTTGGAACTTTACATACGTCAGGACCCTAAGGGGACTCATTCAGGAATTCAGAAAGAGCAAAAATAGTGCATCTCCCGCTGCATGCCAGAATAACCAACAAAGTATCAAACTATGAAGTCGAGAGAGAGCTAGGAATCCTGAGTAGCGCGTGTTTGCTTTCAGGCTGTCTCTCTTATCGCTGTCATACGCTCGCCCGTATATTAAGTGTCTTTTGATGTTCGTCTGCTGGTTTAGATTGTGGGCGTACTACGATAGATACTTGTGTTTAGCTTCTCCGAAGTCTCCTTTAGTTAGTTAAAGTTTAGTTTCTTATTTTTTATTCTGAGCGTGAGCCCGAGTGGGAGCTTTATTGCGGGTCCTAGTAAGGAGCCGGTTTGTTTTCTTGTTCGTGTGAAATAAAGGGTATTTTTACCCTTCTTAGGTCTACGTTTTAGTTAGCTCATAACTCAGCGATAAGTAGCTAAACAGTTCGCTAGGTCCCTGGACTATCATCTTAGGCAAAAAGAGTGAAGAACCCTACAAGCTATATGATGCGACTTCTCTCAAAGTCTGACAACAGTTCGTAACTCCGTCGAGTACGTCTTATAGGCATCTTTCGTTACAATGTCGTGTATCCAAGCCCTCAGCGCACTTGTAAATGCTCGTGACTCACCACACCTGCTCTTTTACATTTTATCAGCTGCGTACTTCAGACGTGTGTTACATCCCTCCACATTGCTAACTGGTGCTTCAAGTTAAAATATTTGCACAAGTCGCCAAACCACATTTGCTTCGTAGTTGTAGCTCAGTGTTTTCCGGGTATATATATATATTCAAAAGCGTGTATTCTAATAATGATTATTATTATTGTATTTGATTATTCATTATTGTATTTGATAACGAAATTCTAAACTTCGGTTGAAAAGAAAACATTGTAAAGTGAACAAAATCTGTAAATCTCTTCCTGAATGTTTTCATAAATTTTTCACCCAGAGATATGTGGCATATTGTATTTAATTTATTAAGTCATAATGAAAGTTTTACCGATTAAATTTTATATCACTTAAGGACCCAATAAAATTTTTATTTTATACTTCAGTAATATTTCACTAAATGCAAGGAACTCAAAGACTTTGATAAACAGACATGGGTAAAGGTGTCCAAGAGAAACATAAAACGCTATCAAGAATTTTCGAATACGTATTAAAGGGCAGTTTTTGAATTATCTCGCAGTAATAGTCTGTATCAAGTACATAATAGAAAAATCTTGTTTACGGTACATTTAATTGCTAAAATGAGGCTGTATAATATTGCACAAGTTAAAATATTTTACATGTATGAAGTCACATACGCAATATATAGTATCTTGCATGTTTGAATATACAGTATATGAGTGTAGTTCATTTTTACCTAGCATTACGATTATTCTGTGTTTCAATTGGTGCGAATCCTATATTAACATCACCTATTTTAAAAAGATCTTTACGTAATGACGAATTCTCTCGAATTACGTAATAACGAAGATGAAACAAAATAGTTTAAGAAAGCTCCGTTTCATTTATATGGTTTAAATATAAAGCTGTGACTGAAGCTATCAGTAATCGTAGGAGTACACGAAATTTCGAAACTGATGACGACGTCCTTGAAATGCAAATTAATACAAAATCGGTATAAATAGATCTTAAAAAATAGATAAAATGACACCAACAGTTATCTTGAAATTTGGCAACATGCCTAAGAAAGCACTCTTAAGATAACTCAAACGAAGAAGTCTTTTCGACAAGGAACTGAAACAAAGAAGCCCTAGAAAAATAAGAAACGAATCTTTTGACAGAGCTGTCAAAGGCATAAAAAGCACTAGCGGCGGGTCAAAAGATATCCAGTGTCCAGTTCCGACCTCCATCACGGCTCCGTGGTGACGTTATCGGCAGGGTCCAGGAGAAGGACCCGTCCATTAATCATTTTCGGATCGTGGTAAGAGGCGTGGGAGGAAGAAGTAATTTCACGGCCCCAGAATGTTCTGGGGTCAACTCCGATATTGGTAAGAAATAACTTTCTGGGATTTTCTCTCACCAGCTGATCAATCACCAAGCAGCATTTTTGTACATAAAAATATTTTATGAAATATTTTGAAGTTTTACTTGAGGTGAAAGTAATGCTTTCAGCTCTAAGAAAGCTGTCGTGTATTTGGTGTTATGCCAGTCATAAGTGTTATACAAAATACTTCAAAAAAACAAAATATGGTTAAATTTATTAAACTCTTCGTAGAAGGCTGCTATTTTTTTTATATTATGTAACTGATTATTGTGTGTCATCTGGTAAAATTGCTATTCTTAGGAATATGCACAGATGCCTCTGCTCACTCATGTCAATTGTATTTAGTTAAAATCCTCATCAAACACTTTCCTTAGCTTCAAATCTTGATTCGTTTTCTTTATATGTCACATTCAAAGAACGTACACTGCGCAAAAAAAAAAAAAAAAAAAAAAAAAAAGGTTCTATTTCTTCCATTCTACTGGCCCGATTGACGAAATTCAACTTACGTCTCACGTCTCGAAAGCGCGACTTAGGATAATATATTAGATTTATATATAGCATTATTCTAACATAACTATTTTGACACAAAAATCGGACTTTTTCTGAAATAACATACCAATTTTTTTACATGTTTCGATTCTACGACCCAAATTATGTCAAACTGCCAAGTTCTGTAAAAATCGCGAGAATAGTTTTTAAAATATTAACTCTCCAAATTTTAGCTCCTCAATGTTAATTGAATTTGGTATATATTTAATAATATCTCTTTTTTTATTAAACTTTTTTGGTGCCTTCTTTTAGAACTAGAAATTTAGGTTCATTCCAAATAAAATTCGCCCATATTTTATGATTTATTTCTAAAATTTGTATTTTTAAATAATGTTATATATTTTTTGTAAACATTTTTGAATTATAACCTATGAAATTTTTAACATCATCTTAAAGTAGATGTATTTTTAGGCACATCTGCAAAAAATTAGAGTTTTTTATTCAAAATTTTCTAAGATATACATAAATTTACATATTGGAAAGTTTTGAAATTTGGCATCTTATTTTTTGAGCGATTATAATGCCAAATGTGGAATATCGATTTTGTTATAGTGAATTGCCACAGCTATTTTCATCCTTAAATTTCAAATAAAGTTTTACGGAGAATTAATTATATTGAATTTTATCCCTCAATGATGCGTAATAAATATTTATTAATACTATATGAAAAGCTACTTTTTTAAATTATAGATGATTTTATTCAGGTTTTTAATTTTTTTTTAATTTCTTTCTTTTTTCCTTTTTTTTTAAATATTTTTAATACTAAAATTTTACATTTGCCGTGTTATCGTCAGCTAGTTTACTTTAACTTCATTTAAATCAAATTGTCTAAAACTGAGAACTTTCGTTTGATGTTCTATGAACTTTTTTATTTCTTTATCATTTAGCAAAAAATCTTTTAATCAAAATATTTATCTTTCGGACTTTGCTTTATTTACAGTTAAAATGCCTAGAAAATGAAAAGGTGTCTTCAGCTGAAGCGCAACTGATGTAATTCATATTTTAAAAAATCTCGCAAGAATGCAAAATTTATGGAAGTGTAACAATCAAAAAATCTTAATTTTCTTGTGTGAGCACTGAAAATAAACGTGGAAGAAAAAAAGAAAATTCGGAAGAAAAGTAAGCAAAAATTTGAAGGGGAATTTGGCTGTTAGAAATACTAAGATGTTTTGAAAAGTTGGATGCTTTTGAATCTAGTACTTTCAGAATACTTCAAGGAACTTGGGTGTTCAGAGAGAAAACACTTGGACGTGTAACATCAGCAAATACCATCAATTGAGCTTCTGCTGAGGGAAAAGACAAAAACGGTATCATTGCAGATTAACGCGAAGAGCGACTGATTTTCGACTATATGGGTTTAAATATATAATTTAAATTACATCATAGAACATCATATCGTATCACAAACGGAGAATCCCATGATTTCTCAGTTGAATTATTTGAAAATTCAGGAACTGATCCAGTGATGTATATGGATGTCATCTAAAGGCGTTTTCCCTCTTGATGAAACAAATCTTTCCTTTCATCTCAGGCCTTCAAAATGCCTAGCCTTTAGAGACTGATAAAGGCTCTGACCAAATACTGATGAAATGGATTGAATTGGATTATAAAGTTACGGCAAAGCAGGGCTATCTGCCTAAAAAGACGGATGCCTTCGTGAAGAACTTTCTAAGGGACACCAGCTCGTATGCACGTTACACATGAGAAAAACCACGAAAGCGCTTATGTAAACAGCCCCTTCGCCGGGATACGAAACACTGGAGCGAACTACCGGTGTTCAGCGACTTTGCCGCTTGGCCGTTTGGGGGTCTTTATGAAATAGCAAGCGATAACTTTATTTAAAATTAATGTCAGAAATACCAAGATGTTTGGAAAAGTTGGATGCTTTTTAATATACTACTTGCAGAATGCCTAAAGAAAAGAGAAGTTAAGAAGAAAAAAAAATTTTGCATAAAATTTAGTATTTTTTTTAATTTAAAACTTTTTTAATCTTACGATATTCGAGTCTTGCGATTTCAAAAATAAAATATTTGACTAAAATATGAATAACATTTTAAGAAACTAAATGTAGGATGATAAAATTGTGTTAAGCAATGGGCACATTGATAAAACTGTTTAAAGCAATGCATGAATGTCATCCTAAGTTAAAATGTCGGTTATATTTATTTATTTATTTATTTATTATTCGGCCTGCTTCACCTCTCAATGGGCATTACAGGTCAGTCATGTTATCCTGATCGTTGCCCCAGCAACCTGAGTCGGTTATATATCTCTCTTATTTATATGTCTTTTCTGAACGGTCCATTGAAAGGCGTGTCAACTGTACTTTACTGTATTTTCTCTTTTAATATAAGCAATTTTCAAATGCATAGTAGTCTGGGTAAAAATGTATGCTTTCGTAAAAAATGCAATTCAAAAAATAAAACGATCATTTATGTCTCGTAGTAAACAGCGATCATCGTTTGATCAAGTATCCGAGTTCGACAAAGGAAGGATAGTGGCCTACCGAGAGTGTAGATTATCTTTCAGAGAAATCAGTAGCCGTGTTGGATGAAACCAAATAACTGTAATGCGGATATGTGACCGTTGGATGCAGGAGGGTACGACGGACCGACGTGTTCGATCGCATCCACCCCAGTGCACCACTTCACGTGATAACAGGAACATTGTGTGCATGGCAGTGACGGTTAGCTCAGTCACATCACCAACCATAGCACAGCACATTCAGTCTGTAACGCATCATCCAATGTCTGCGAGTACCATTCGACCCCGTTTACAGCAGAGTGGTCTGTCCACAAGACGTCCATTGCTTCGTCTAACCTTGAAGCAGAATCACAGACTTCTCCGCCGCCAATGGTGCGATGAAAAAAGACGTGAACGGCAGAATGAAATGAAATTGTCTTTACTGACGAGTCACGCTTCTGTCTGCAACACCACGATGGTCGGATTCGAGACTGGAGACACCGTGAAGAGAGGATGCTGAACAGCTGCATTATGCACCGCCACACTGGTCCTGCACCGGGTATTATGGTATGGGGCGGTATTAGATATCACTCTCGCACTCCTCTAGTACGCATTGCCGGTACTTTAAACAGCCAGCGCTACATCTTCGACGTATTGGAGCCAGTTGTCCTTCCTTACCTTCAGGGCTTACCCACAGCCACATTTCAACAGGATAACGCGCGACGACAGGTGGCACGCTTTGTCCAAGAGTTCTTCGTCAATCGCCAGATTGAATTGCTTCCCTGGCCGGCTCGGTTGCTGAACGATTGACCCAGATTACATCCCAAGCTGCCACACCAGATCAACTTTGGCAAC
>KK122181.1:0-22755 GCA_000611955.2 Stegodyphus mimosarum
CACGCGATACAGGTGCATGTCTGAAGTGTTGCCACAAAGTTTCATCAAAATAGCTCCTGACAGTAAATTTTTACGAAGGAGTGCAACTGACTTTCTGACTGACCTACGTAATATAAAAGAAAACCTTATGGGTATATTGGAGTGTTACAAATGTACTTCATTTTGGTATCGGCATTTATCACATGAAGATGTCCTAAAATAACATGACTGCCCCTTGAACCGTTGAAGCTGTTTCAGCGCTTTGCGATGCAGCGCGCAAGAACCTATAAGTCAGTCTAAAAAACTTTGTATTATAATAATATCAGCTAGTTGTACATTAATTGAAGGAAGGGAATAAGATTAATAAAGGAGCAACTGCACGAGCTGTATCAATAGCGAGATAAACGAACGCATAAAAGACCCCGCCCGTCATAGGGTAACCACGCTTTCATTGGAGAAAGAGAAGGATTTACATGAACAGATGAGACTACAAACAAGCCACTTTCTTACCGCAAAAGCATGGACATGGGATCTTCGCCTAAAGGCAGTGGCAGCAATCACACATTTTTTGAGTGGAAAGAGATTGGGAAAAAAAATTAAGGATACAGGTCACTATCCTAGTTCCTTCGTAAGAAAAACTGATACAAGAAATCATGCCATTCTCAATACGTTATTCTATCTAAATGCATATTTTGCTCAGAAGATCACGTGAGTTCTTACAGATGATGTAGCATATACAAGAAGAGATTCCAAAATAATATAGCAAATAAAGAAATTAAAGGCCTTCCTCCTTCGAAGGACGAAGATTTCCCCATTACTTTCCCTAAATTTAATCCAGGTACTTCAAAAACTAAAGCCAATTACAGTGCAGCACTTAAAAGAACTTAAAGCCACAACAAATCACAGAAATTTTCTAAATATTCTAGGGCGAAATTACAGAGATAGCTTAGCGCATCAAACATACTCAGAGTATAACGCAAAAATTGCTTTTAGCCTTCAGAACTGTTGAGATTATGCTAAAATTTTCCTGAGAAATCTAAGGTCATACTTCAGAAGTTACCAACAGATGGCGACACGCTAGTCGCAGTGCTTTACATTAATTGCTTTCTAAACCATTTGATGGCGACACCTGAGCCGCAATTTTATGCTCAACTAGGTGAATTTTAAGAGGTATTAGGTAAAAGATACGCAGAATAAAATAGACCCCTCCTCCCAATAAGAAGCCACTCCTTCATTTGATTTAGAATGAGGTATCGGAGACTAAAATGAGATGACAATCGTGCCTCGTAAGCATTGACAGGTCATCGGCACCTGCAGAGACAGGTAACATACTTCAAAGTAATTAAGAAGGAAAAGGAGGAAAATATGTATATATATATATATAATAAAGGAGTAGATACGTTTAAGCACGTTTTGTAAGAAGACAACCAGTATATTCCGACAGAGGAGGTTGTTATAAGAAGCGGGAGGGGATAAGACGTTACAAGTCTCGTTGTAAAAAATAAATAAAATAAATAAATGAAATTAAAAAAAATTGAATGAAGGGGAAGGCAAAATGAATTACTAGTCTAGAAGGGTGCCCCTTTTGGACTAATAAAAATAATGATAAATTAAACAAATAAATATTTATTGCGAAGTGGTTTAGATAAATGGGAAAAGAGAGAGCACCCAGCCACCCCCCCTAGAGTGAGTTCTAGGGGGTGTTCACTGATCGCGTAGCCTTTATCTACTAACTTCTTTAATTCCCGAGGCCTGAACTATGCTTTCCTCACAAAAAGATGTGCTCAAAGTACATTTCATCTGCTACACACAGGGTAGGGGCTTTGTCCAGGCACTTGCACTGTGACTTCGTCACTTAAATCAGTACCTTTTTAGGCGAAGTTGAAAATATGCAACTCAGAGATGGACATACGAACTGAATGCGCCACCTGTGAGCAGGAAGAATAACTAAAAGCTGGTTTATTTAATTTTTTGGGAGTTTGTCAAAGAGCCAGAGAGAAATTTTAGAATACTATCAATTATTATTTTTGATTATGACTACTACCGCCAACTATTATTATTATAACAGTATCAAAACAAAAAGGATAATAAAAATAATAATAAAAAAAAGACGGATAAGTCAGGGAAGGGAAATGATTACGTACCAAAATCATAACCAGCTTTATTATTTTTATTTTTCGCCAGAGTAAGTAATTCATTTAATGAAGACGTTGGAGAAAAAACAGTGTACGAAGTCAATGAAAGACAGACATAAATAAAATCGATGATAATAATAACAGTAATAATAAAAATAATAAAAGGAGGGAGATTTTAAGAAAATATTCTTACCTTGTTTTGGTCATATAAGTTCACTGTAGTTTCCAATGAGGTAATCCTGGCTGCAGCTAGCTATCGTTGTCTAATGATAAATATTTCGTCTACACCTTCTATTTTCACCTAAAAGCAGTGGAACCAAATACTTACATCTTCTATTTTCACCTAAAGGCAGTGGTACCAAACACAAGTATTTTGGGGGGGGGGCGAGAAAAAGGAAGATATTGGACCAAAAAATGTTCCAGGCATACCGGTCATTCCCTATCCCCTTCGTAAGAAACATTGACACACTATCTTTCTTACTAAGTGATGTTCTTACTTTCTACAGGATGAGTTGAACCAAATTCATATTAAGAAGCTTTTATAACCTGTAAGATTAGACGGAGGGGGGAAGAAAGAAAAAAAATAAACAGTTAAGAGATATACAGAATAAAATAGACCTCACCTTCCAATAAGAAGCCACTCCTTCAATGTATTAAGTGTAGGGAGACTAAGAATGATATGACGCATATGCCACATTGCGGAGATTCCTAACATGCTTAAATGTAATATAAGAAGGGGGCGGGAAAAGGGGGAAGATAAAGTAACTTTGTAAAAAGCAATTTAAAAATTCCAACAGAGGTGGTCATCATAATGAGTGGGCGTAAGTAGTGGGAGGGAATAAGGTGTTACAAGTCTTACGGCAACAAATTCTAAGTTAAAAATGAAGGGGAAGGTACAATGAATAACTTGAGCAGAAGCAAAATTGCGGGGTTTACGTGATTGCCGTCTAGTAAGCAGTACGGTAAAATTACGCACTGAATTCAGAGATCAGATGAAGCAAAAAGATCTTAAGCAGAAACCTGATAAGATTTACCCACCCTTTCTAGAGTTGTTTCTAAGATATTGGTGAAAATTCTGAACAGAGGATTTTTTTTATGTATTTAAGTGAAAATTACAGATGGACAGATACAATTTGTGAATTAAAATTTACCAGGTAACTTGGCCTTCTAGAATTAAAGAGGCCAAGCAGGTAAAATGAATAAGTACAGTGAAGCATGAATGGTAAGGGTGCATAAATTGAGAATAATACAGATGATTGTGAGTGAAAAAGGGGGAAATGGTAAGAGAGAAGGAAGAAAAAAAATTTTTTTATTTTTTTTATTTTTTCTTTTATATATATATATAAGAATTTCCCCTGGAGTACGTAAGTCAATGAGTACCCAGGCAGCATGCATTCCTAAATTGCACGAGAAAAATACGTGCAAATTACGAATGGTCCTTCGTATAAAAAACGTTCAAGCTGAACGTAAAAATATCATAAAAAGTGTCCAGTCCCAATTACTAGATATTTACGTATATTTTTACGTTATAATATACGTAAGTTTTACGTAAAATTTAGGTATATTTACGCCAGAGACTGCTGTTCATTCGTAACTTTTACGTATAATATACGTAAATATCAGGGATTTACGTATATTTCTACTAAAAATTTACGTATATTTATAGCATATACGTAAATCTCTCCAATTTTTTGCTTCACATAAGCGTATATATTTAGTAAAAATTTACGTAAATCTCCCCGATTTTTTACTGTATATAAACGTATATATTCCTCGTATTTTTACGGTACAAAAACGTATATATTTGCGATTTGTTACTGTATATATACGTATATATTTGATATAAATTAACGTAGATATTCCCCATATTTTACGGTACAAAAACGTATATATTTGATAGTAATTGACCTAAATCTCCCCTATGTTTTCTTTGCATATGCGAATGAATTTAGTTCGATAATTAATTTTAATTTAGCGTAAAAATATAGTTCGATGTCTTCTCCTCTTTACTGTGTATAAATGCACATTTTTGATAAAAAATTTGCATAAATCTTCAATACCCTTTTACTGCATTTTTCGTAAAATGCACTTATTTTAATCTCATATTTTTTATATAAATATATGCAAAATTTTTCTGCATGTTATAATTAAAAGTGAAAATGCCATTTTTATATCAAATTTTTACATGTCCGCATTTTAGGTATGTACAGCAAAATAGAATATATATGTAACTGGAAAATTTAAATGCAAAAAAAATAAATTTCTATTCTAAAAATTACGTTACACTTAAAGACTTAATACTACTTTCAATATTTCATTTCAAAGTGACTACAAAGAATGCAATAAATTTCGTAAACATGCATTTTATGTTTTAAATCAATTGAAGCTACCGTTCATTTACATGGCATAAGAAAATGTCCTTCGGAAAAACAAATAATTTATTTAAAGTGTTAGTTTGCAAAAATGAATTTAGTAAATCACTGTAGCAAACAGTTGTTTACTAAACTACAATACAGTTAATTACCGAATTCAGTAAACGACTGTAGCGCAAAACAAAACATCATACATTTAGATTATTTTAATGAGTATGCTAACTTTTAAAATTGTGCAATATAGACCAGGAGGGATATTGTAGAAAACTTACCTTTTCCAATAGTAACGAAGTTGAATTTTTTATGCATACTTTCCTTGAAGATTATTGTTTAATGTCCCAAATATTGCATTCATATCTTCAGATAACACGCAAATATATATATATATATATATGTATGTATGTAATATGCATAGAAATTCGTTTGTTGAAAAGAAGTCCATCAAAATCATGTTAAAGAAAGTACTATTAATTAGCATCTGTTAAGTTAATCCAGTAACTTCTGCTTTAAAAATTTTCGGCATTATTATATGTAATTATGCATAATTATTAACACACATAATTATGATGTGTAAAAATTTTACATTTATCTGGTAATCCTGCATTGCATTGTAATCTGTTATTGTTATTTTTCTCAGTTTTAAATCTTATAAATATATTATTAGATCAGTGCTAAAAGTTCACCTCTGCAAAAGAAATGCTTTATCGGGGCATTTTTTTAAAGTTCCTTTTTACAGTGTAACTGATAATTTCATAAAAAATTTAATAGTTTCATAAAATTATGCAAATTTAAAATTATCGAAATAGTTTCTTTATTTTATCTTATATACCGCATGAAATTTTAAAAAGTTAATTTGAAGTTTTTAAATATTTATGTCATGTGACTTTTTCTCTAAGATCATTATAAATGTACATGATGATGTGGACATACAATTATTTTTTTCATCAAATAGCTTTATGGTATTAAATGGTTTAAGTTGGCTCATATTTTTATTAATTTTTTGTCAAATTCTGTGCATTTTGGATTACGCTCATATGATGACAACGAGTTATTTAAATTATCAAATTAATATAAACATACCCCAATATGAGTTGTAATACTTGCAAAGGAAGTACTCATGAAATTAATTTGAGCATTAGTTTTGTTTTATAAGTACTCGAAAACTGCGATTACTATTAAATAATAAAAACTAACATTAAATCTGATAGCGTAATTTATTTAACAAAAAAATTTCAAAAAAGATTTCATTCAGTTTTATTCAGTCTTCGACAAACATTTTGCTCTATACTTAGAAGCTTTCAACCAGTCTTTAATATCCTGGGAGATTCTCGTAAATGAGGCTTCTTTCGGGTCCGATGTTTTGAGAACAGCTCCTAAACAGTAAAAGGGAGAAATTGTAATAATTTCACACTTCAGATGTGAACAGTTTTTAACTATATAGTTAAAGTATTATAAGATGCATATAAAATGCACTGAGTATTTCATATTTAAAAAGTTACTTTTCAAAATTAAAATTATTTAAAAATTATTCAAAATTAATTAAAAATGTAAGTTCATACCATCACATAGTAAACTTCAATTATACACCTTACACAATGCCTATAATTTCAAGTAAAAAATACTTAAATAGTTCTTTAGAATTGCAAGTTTAAGAGAATTTTTAATGACTACGTTCATATTTACGTATATGAGAAAAAAACTTAATTTTGTATTTATTATATTGCATTTGCCTTTCCAATTTTACTCCAACATATATAGTAAAGAATATTCGCTTTCTTACAGATAACGCTTTTCTTAAATAAAGAGTAAGCAGAAAACCAATCAGAACGCCATATACATATAACAGAACACTTCATAATTGCAAATATATAGCCATATTTGCAATTATGAAGTGTTCTGTTATTTTATTTCTGAGTCTGTTAAAACAAACAGCGTTATGATAATCGAATTAGAACCCTCAAAATTATGAAATTTTATTTCATACTGTTATATAATGAAAAAATGATTCTGAAGTCAACATTGCCAGATCGGCCATTTAAATTATCACCTGACGTTTGTTTACATTTGTACCCGCAGCTGCTTATGAATGTTCACTCATATATTGCTTTAATTTTTACTGTTAACTCCGTGTTATTTTAAAATGTTCTTCTATGAACAGGATTCGTACAACTCAACTTTTGCAGCGTGTATTCGAGTGTTTTGTTTACTATTCACCTGCTGAAATAGTGCTTATTCTTGGATTTGATCGCGCTTATCATTCATTTTACTTGTCTAAAATTGAAATTTTATCATTTTTGACATTATAATTTATAATTATGGATGATAAACAAAACAAGCGAAAGTCTGGATGTAGACCTAAAAAATATATGTTCCGTGGAAACCAGTTTACTAAAAAGTTCTCTTCTCAAAAACGACTCAGTGCTTCCAGTAAAAAATTAGATAATTCCCTGATTATGCAGAATGATACAGATTTTACAGGTTATGTACTTATTGATCATACAATCCAGATATCATATAATTCAAATAATTGGAGTTCTAATGTAATAATAAAAATTGTAATAATAAAGAGCTTAAATAAGTATAATAATAAGTATGAAAATGCACTTACTTCAGATCAACTGAAATGCAGGAGAAATGTTCCACCGATGAAATCCGTTGTGAAAATGAAAAACTGATGTTCTGCAGTGTTGTATAAAAACGCTCTTGGTTCGGGGACCCCAGTGAAAGCGAAGGTGCCCGTAGAGAAACATTTCTCTTCTTGTAGCAATCTGTTGCAATCTTGCTTTTAAGGAAGAAGAAAGGAGATGAATATTTCTCTTATCGTAAACAAAGTGACGGCGGGGGAGCATTTGCCCCCACAATGTCTCTAAAAGCAAAGCTTCAGGTTCTTTGTTAAAAACTATTTTGAGAAAGGTCAGAGGGCGCGGGAACGTCCAGGATTTGCATGCAAGTTATAGAGTAAAACGTAGAATTCTCGAAAACGAGTTCTTGCCTTCTGAAAAGTAAAATTTTGCGGACAGGAAAAAAGTTGCTCTCACAGCGCTTCGAAAAGAAATTTAGGAAAATAAATTAAAAGATTATTTTCATGCGTATCCTGATGGGCATAAACGTTGATGAAACTAAACTATCCGATGTATATCTCTTTGGTCTACATTAAACTGTTGTACAAGAAGTTAAACAATTTCGAGCATTTTCTGTTATATTTTATTCCTCGACATGAAAGATTTGCTACTCTTGTCAGGACTTAATTTCTAAAATTAAGAGTGCAGGAGCTTTGTGGAAGACCTTCAGGAAACAGGAAGAACAAATTAAATAAAATGATTAATATCCTTAATAATTAATTCATTATTAAAATGATTAAGTAGTTGAAATTAAATAAAATGCAAAGATTTAAATTAAAACTTAATAAGCGATTTTTAATATAATTTTATTACTAAAAATAAAACTTTCAAGACCAAATTTCTATTGAAATTCTTGTTCAAGTACATAAAAGAAGTGGATTTAGGGCTCCGGTGCGCTCCGGCTAGAATTATGAATTATCCCCAAAACTAAGAAGTACCGGAGCCGAGCTCTGAGGGGGGGGGCTCCGGCGCAATTTAAACTCTGAGTCTTGTTCCAATTTAATTGCCAAATTTTGCTAAATAAAACAAGGCGAATATTGTACCAAATTCAGTAAGTACACAAACTTAATATACAGCTTATTTCAGTTAAATGGGTAATGGAATTTTCATAAAAGAAATTAAATTGTGTAGTTTAATGTAAGTGTTGATATGAATAAAAATGACAAATTTGATATAAGAAAATAAATAAGTTATTTTGAAGATCTTTAAATCAAGAAAATATATTTTTTTGCAAAAATGTACATAAAAATTTAGCTCACATGATAAAATTCATTGAAAAATGTTAACCTCATATAAGAATGCTAGAATAATGCTTAAAATAATTTATATTTATATAAAATATCAAGATTGTTTTCAAATTCGTAGAGGCTTTTATCCAGAGGAAATATAATTTTAAACATTAAGACGATTTAAAAATAGAAATAATTTTGATAGCACATTAAAATGCCTACCCTTTTTTCATAATCGGGGGAAAAGGAAAACAAAGTAAAATGCCAGAAATACACTAAATATTTTGAAATAAAACTTCATTTTCAATCTTTTTAAAATTCGTATAATATCCGTAAAAGTGACGAATGAAATATACCATAAAGACGGTAATTCGGATTCGTATATTATTCGTAAAAGTGACGAGTGAAATATACCATAAAGTCGGAAGTTTTTTTCAGTACATACGGATTCGTATAATTTTCGTAAAAGTGACGAATGAAATGTACCATAAAGGCGGAAGTTTTTTTCAGTCCATTCGGATTCGTATAATTTTCGTAAAAATAACGTGTGGAAAATAACGATAAAAAGTCAACAGTATCTTCATCCTTTTTTATTCGTATAAATTTCGTAAAAGTAACGTGCAAAAAATACCATACCCTTATTTCACCAAAATTAATACCATACCCTTATTTCACCAAAATTATACGTATATTTTTGGAGACGTGCTGCCTGGGTAGGAGCGAAAGAGAGAGTATTGGGCATAGTTAGTTGGTCTATTTTTAATTATTTATTTGTGTTTTAGATAATAACAATAAATTTGATAATAAGCGAATGAGACAGAGAAGAGAGAAAGATGAAGAAATTTCAAGCCGTGTCCATAAACATTTTTGACATTAAGAGTATCGGAAAAAGTTATTTATTTGTTAATAAAGACCCTGAAGAAAAATGTTTGCAGCCAAGTAAGTCGATGACATTTTAAGAATACCATCGGTAATAATAATCGAATTGATTAAAATATGTTTAAGAATATCGTCGTAAAAAGTATTTATATAAATGGAAATAATAATTAAAGTAGTAATAGTAATGGTAATAATTATAGGAAAAGGGGGAAGAATTAAGAATAATAAGCCTTAAAATGTTTTAAGAAAACCGTCGAACGTAGTAATAATAAAAATGAAAATAGCAATTTTAGTCAGAAAATAATGGTAATAATATGGAGGAAAAGGGGAGGAGGTATTTTGAGAAAAGTTTTCTTACCTTGTTGTTATCATGTAGGTGATTGTGATATGCAAGTAATCCTGGTTGCAGTCTGGGTTCTTTGTGTTTTGTTGAAAATAGACACTGTGTAAACATATGGATGAGGAAATTCCAGAGGTGAAAGTAAGTATTTAGAACAGTAACACAATGGAAAATGTAAAATGAAATGATATTTATATATAGGGATTAATAATTCAGGAGAAACGAACGGATGGTGAATGTAAAGTAAGTTGCTTCGACCAACGTCCAGTATCTATTCCTCCCAAAAAGAAATTCCTGACATCAATTGCCAGAGGTATGGAGGGGGCCAGTCAAGGAAAACTGCTGAGTGAAGACTTACAGATAAGGAAGTCCGCGTCGCTTGGGTGTGGTATATGAAAAATACATACAAATAAACTGCTAAAATCCATGTAAACGATAGCAAAAAAACATGTAGAAATATCGTAGTAGATAGTAAAAAAACACCACTAATATGATAGAGAAGGTTAGAGGAAAATATATTATGCTACTTATATGCTCGGTCAGTCGATTAAAACCACTGAGCTCGAGGAGACAGGTTGGATATTTTTCCCTCTCGCATCCTTTCCGGACTTCACGGACTCTGCTTTCTTTGGAGTTGGACTGCTGCTATTGAGGTGACTCGCTACTAAGAAGGTAAGAAATTTCTTTATTCTTGGCATGGCATTACGTTGAGTAATAGGCATGGATGAGGATAGGCAGTATCAAAATACAGTAGAGCAATCTTATGATTTAGTTAAAAGATGTTTAGAGGATTTTAGCATCACTAACGAGAAAGATCTTTTTTTAGCGTTAGATAAGTTAAACTTTAGATGCATTGAGCGTCATAATCAGCTTATCACGCATGGTCAAACCCCAGAGATTTCTCAACAAGTTGTTGAAGCCAAAAATGTAGTACACGCAACCTCAATCGTTATCGATCAAGAAAAACTTAGGATGAACGCGGCTCAAAGCCACAACGCCGAAATGGCATCAAATTCACAAAATGGCATGCAAAATTTATCGCATAAAAATGGTAAAATAGAAAATGCTTCGTTAAAGAAAAATAACAGTACTAAAGAGCGTAAAAAGAAAATTACCACTGATGAGGAAAGATTCAAAACTCCGACAAAAACGCATAAGCGTACACTATCAAATTCGGAAATTGTTTCCCCAGTTCATAAAAATAAATTCCAAGACGTAACTCCGGAAGATCATATGGATCAAGGAGATGAAAACACGGATGAATTCGTTCTCCCGAAGAAAAATGCGAACCATATACCCCCAATTGTTTTGGCAGATTTCAATGCTGATTGGGATAAATTAAAGGAAGAGACAGAAAGCTTAGGTGTGCAGAACGTACGCGGAAATTTAAAGGGTGACACCCTTAACATTAAAGTCTTCGAAATAAACGACTATCGAATAGTCACAAAAATGTTCACAGACACAGGTGTGCCCTTCCACACCTACAAGATTAACTCAGAAAAACCGGTAAAAATGTTAAGAAGCTCCCCAAAAATTCTAATATTGATATAATTAAGAAAGAACTAATAGATCTCGGCATCCCTGCGTTAAACGTCAGACAAATGACTCGATTTGAAGATGGAATTGTTACAAAATTGCCACTTTTTATGGTTGAAATGAAAAGAGGTCCTGCGTGAAAGAAAATTCATGACGTTAAATCATTAAGAGGATTAGACATTTTCGTCACTACCTACAGATCTAGGGCCCTATTCTCCTAGCGTTCGAGAAGATCTCGATACGAGAGTGACGTCACACATGACGCGCTTTTCGCACGGAGGGAAAATTTGCAATTTTCGAGCACCAATCGAAACCATTTCGTGCGACGTAGCGATCGCTTCGTTTACGGCTGGTAAGGTGCAACCGTTTGAAAGTCTTGCGATCGAAAACAAATGGCGTCAGACGAACGTTTATTAAATGTGCTACTTTTTACTGGTTTGCCACCTGTGGTACGGGTAAGTTACTTATTTGAATTGTTGAAATTTCAGTCTAAAATTGTAAATAACTTAATCAGAAAGTTACTAATGTCCGATTTCTATAACTGCTGTTCTTATATTCTGCATGTGTCATGATTTCTGTTTTTATGATCAATTTCGTTGTAGAAATATCTTTCATGAATTTTTCTGTGCTTTTCGAATAATTTCCTTATTAATATTTTTTATGTATCACTTGAAACATTCGAAACACTTAATTCGAATTAAGTTCTGAATTGTATTATAGTAAACAGAGAAGAGTATGTTACATAAAATTTTCTCTGATTTTTCATAATAAATTACATCTTTGGTGCATAACCTTCTCATTTGTGGTGTCAAAAATCAGGATATGAAAAAGGTAACTAGTTGAACTCATTTGAAGTATTATTTAGAAACGAAATGCAATGATTATTGGGATTTTAGATTTTGATATTATTCTTGAAGACATCTGTTAATATTTGATATAATTATAGTGCTTAAAAATTAAAGTGAAAAGTGATTGTAATTTTTTACCTATTGATGTAAAATACCCTGTTGTTTCTTATGAAGGATATGTTATGAAATTGTTCGAAAATAGAGTATTCTTTCCTCCATTTTATTTTATCAGTATATATGTTATTATGCTATTTTAGAAGCATCATGTGAAAATATTGCAAGTTTGTCATGTGATACGTAGATTGCTACAGTTTATAAAAACAGTCAATACATGTTACATTTTAATCTTTTCCAGATCCTGATTTTTGACACCACAAATGAGAACGTTATGTTAATATATTTTTATAAGAATGTACTCAAAATTGTTATATATGTGTAAAACTATAAAACTGTGTATAGGGAATTTTTTGAAATAGGATTAGTTTGAATAACCCAGCTTTCGTAATGCTATAAAAATATGTTTTTCCATAAATTTGAAATGAGATTTGTATAATGCTTATGTAATTTATTTTCTTAGTAAACTAAATGATTTTAATTAAACTCCTCAATAATTTTATAATTTTATAAGAACATATATTATTTCCAGTGGCGGCTCGTAGCTAAAATTAGTGGAGGTGCTGTTCCAAAAAATTTGAACCTTTGTTTTAAAATTGTGTAAAGGGAAACAAACACGTATAAAAAGAAAATTTATTGAAACTTGCATGAAATATTGCAAGAGAAAAATTAAACATTTCTTAATTACTTAAACCTAAATTGTTACAGTTCAATCTTTATCTGGTCATTTAAAAATGAAACACATTCTTCTTGTCTTAATTTGAGCGAAAAGATCAGTAATTTTCTCCTTGATCTGTGGATGACAACTGAGGAAATTTTTCTATATTGAAAGCACTGCCAGCGCATTTAGTCTCTGCGAATTCATAGTGCTTCTTAGAAAAGTTTTTATTCTTTTCAATGATAAAAAGCAGCGTTCTGCATCTGATGTAATCATAAGAACTGTCAAGAGAATTTTTATCAGTTTCGTAATTTCACTGAGAACATCATCTAGATTATTTTCCAAGATAAATTATTTTCAGTATCATGAATATCAGACCTACAATGGTATACTTTTAGTTCAGTTTCAAGCTTTTCTTTGTCAGTCATTAGATATGCTTCAGTCGTCAGTACTATTTATTCTGCAGGATAATCTTTCCTAAAACTAAAGAAGCATTTCTTGTTGAACAATTTAGCAACTGCTAAGTGTTTAGTGGAAGAATAGCTTTCCGTTATATCAATACATATAAAGTCACGTGTTTTCTTTGCTTCTGCCATCAGTGTCTTTGAAGAATTCTCACAGTACGTTGAGTTTCTTAATTTCTAAAATAGCAGTTTTGAAATTTGTTATATATGCATTTACTTTAAACACACTAATTTCTCTGGATTGCATTCGGTTATATATTATTTAAACATGAGGCATAATCTGATAAAAATGCTCTAACCATAACTTGAAATTATCATCATTTAGATATTTTGAAATTTCTGTTGCCTCTGCAATAGTTTAATCTGCATTTGATGTTGACTGAATTTCAGTAAGGCAATTTTTTAAAGGTTGCGAATTTTCATGAACTCTGTTTATGTTGAAAACTCTGTTCATTGTTATCATGAACTCTGTCCTTATGTTGAAGTTCCACCTTGTGGAGAAAGTACGTGGAATGCTAACGGCCATACGCTTCTTTAGAATGGACACACGTTGCGGTGATCTTGAAAAGAATGTTGGAATAGTCAGAATGTTAGAAAAAAATATTTTTCCGTTTCGTGAAATACTTGCTGCATCTACCATTATTAAATTAAGTTGATGTGCATAACAGTGAATGAAATGTGCATTAGTATAAACTGCTTTTATTTTTGCTTGAACTCCAGTTTTTTTACATTATTAAATAAGTTGATGTGCATAACAGTGAATGAAATGTGCATTAGTATAAACTGCTTTTATTTTTGCTTGAACTCCAGTTTTTTTGCCTTTCATGACATTTGCACCATCAAATGACTGAGCTATCAATTTTTGTTCATTTCCCTGAAGGATTATGTCCAATTGTTCTAAAATACATTTTGATATGCCATCTGCAGTTTGATTTTCTGGAATAAAGGATCTCCAGAAACGCTGAACTATTTCCCCATTCAATACATTCGACAATTTAAGAACAAGGATCATTCAAGTGTGTTCCGAAACATCTGTTGTGTCATCAGCCATTAAAGCTACAAGCTTTTCTAATTTCATTCCTTATCTCCTCATGATATATTTGAAAGAGGCAATCAAGTATCTCGTTGTGAATGGTCTTAGAAACGCCTTTGAAGACTACACTAGTTTCTAAGTGATTCTTCAAATCTGAATCTAATTTAGAAATAAAATTTACTAATCCTCTAAATACCCCTGGATTTATCAGGACTGAGTATTCTGTGTGTGTTCTTTGCAGACATTGTGAAATATTTACCAGGGTGTTTCTTCTGAGGTCCTGAACTGGAACAGTGAGCTGATGAAATGTAAGCTTTGTTCTGATGTAACTGCTGGGCTGGATAATAACTGCATGTGAAGGGATTTGAAATCCTCTTTTATTAAATCACTATTAATTACAAACTTCCCAACTCGGGAGAGATACAGAAAGTAAAAGACCACACTTGGGTCGACCTTAACAATCAAATAAACTTAAATAAATTTAAATCGAACTTTGCTCACAGAGCGATTCGCGAGATTGGCCTCTACCTGAAAGGGTGCGTAGCAAGATATACTAACACTAGCGCTCTTCAAATTGTTTTACAATGCAATCACGTAGTAAGCACTATGGCTTATAAATTTAAACTGCTAGCTGGTCAGGCGAACGTTGAGCAGAGTGACCGTGGTCTGAGACTAAGCTCTCTCACACTGAGAGGTTTCTACCTCTGGCTTAAATAGTACTTGGCCGTACTTCGAAATTAGCATAAGCTGAAACCGCGCGCTTCTTCTGACGGGAAGTTGAAGCAGAGAGGAGATAGACAGATTTAAATTAAAATAAAACTTGGTTAGTTTAACTAAAACCTTACAGATTTACTGAATCGTCTTTTTCATCATGTCCACGTAAGGGAGTTTCAAAGTTTCCACGAAAGAAAATGCAGTCTATTATTTTGCGCAAAATGTCACGGTTCATTTTGACCTTTATGTTATGCTCATTGACTGAAAATCTGTACCTCTCATTAAGTTTCTCCTTAATACTAACGGTTCCTAAAAGTGCAGTGAAACTACATTATCAACATGCTTCTTTGACTTCTCATGCTTTTCAGTGTTTCCTTTCATTTTGTTTATATTTCTGAAACCGTCTTTTGTCCATGTTACATCACCTCCAAACAGCAAGTACGGGAAGCAAAACAAAGCATTTTTTATTTCACAACCGCAAAGGCAATTTTTCTGGTGGTACCATTCAGAATTGAAACTACGAATATATTTCTTTTTGTTGCTTATGTCTGGCTGACATATTAGAATATCAGCTGTTGAACGACCTCTTTTCTTAATTGTAATTTTCTCATGGAGAGACAGCTGTGAAAACGAAAGCTCTTGAAGTTCACTTACAGTCACAGAATTTATTACTTGAGGATGCAAGGACATGGTTAAAGTTTTCTGTAAAATAAAAGAACCGAAAAAAATGAATCAAATAGAATAGTTGAAAAATAATCTAACCAAGAATATGGTGTATGATTTCTAATTACAGCACACGCGGAGTAAAAAAAAAAGAAACACCTCTCAAAGGCACTCCACATTCGGCACTGCAAGAGCGACAGTGCTCTTCATCCTCTCGCCTCGTACTCTGCTTCCTAAGTGCGCATGCGCAAAACAAAATACCACACGCGCGAAGTAAGAAGTAATCCCGTTTCCAGAATTTCGGCACTGCAAGAGGGACAGTGCTCTTCTCGCTGCATGGCTCGAGTGCTGCTTTCTGTGTGCACATGTGCAGATCAACCAAACACCACGCCGCTGAAACTTTGAAACGCTCAGTTCCATACAAAAACTTTCGTACCTTTTTTATGAACTGGAGGATGGCTACTGACATTAAGTTTAAGGATTATATATTGTTGAAGTATAAAGAAAGAATTAAAGAAAAACGGCCTATTATATTAAATATTAAAAATAATAATAAGTGGAAATAGGGGGTGCTGCAGTTGCACAGTGCTTATTACGAGCCGCCACTGATTATTTCATATAAAGTAGATTATTATCATTTAGCTTAATAAGTTTCAAAATACATTTGAAAGTTATCAAACATATATATTTCTAAAATTCTGATAAACTTTATATTTCCTGTTATTGATAGGATTATATTTCCTTTATTCTTTAGATACGGTCTTTTTATACAACATTAATATGTTGCAGGTTTCTGATCATAATATGAAGATCCTGGCAATAAATTCAAAATTTTCTTATTGACGAGTTCATATGGAGACAGAGTGCAGTTAATAACTTCTTGGCACTGCAGGGTGGGACAAACTATTGGCTTATAGGTATGTACCCAAAATTTTATAATAAAATTATTTGAGGAAAGAAATAAGCATAATCATTTTGTCAAACATATTACTATTGTGAGAAAGTAAATGAGCATAAATAAGCATTTTTCAGGGACCCGGGGGGGAGCTGAATGTCAGTTAGCAATACTTCCTAAGTTCTTGTAAAATAAGATTTTTCGGTACTTTACTATTATCAGAACTGAGCATCTAAGTGGTGGCAGGCACCAGGGTACCTGGGTATTACTAATCCTACCCCTCATCGAAAAAATTATAGTATAGTTTCGAATATATGTGAATTATAACTGAATGCACTAAAGAACATATCTTAAAATGTTGTTTGCAGGTACATTTTGAAAAAAATCAATTTACTTATACATTTGTCATGGAAGATCTCATGGTCTGCTAAATCAAATTTACTTTTTTGTGACCTTAATCTGAGGCACCAATAGTAAATCTGTTTTGGCATATTATTAAGAATTTTGAATGAAAAACTTATTGCTACTGTGAAAGATAGATCAACTGATGTTTACCTTACTAATCAATGTCTTATAATATTATAATGACTTGAAGGCTTTTTCATAATATAATATTGCATATGTTTTATTCTTCTTTGTTATCAAATAAATAAAAAGAGTATATTCCTAATCAGATATTTCTTCTTTTGTAAGAGTGCTATGTATCACGATGCGATACTTGGGATTTGTTTTACAGTACTTTTGTTAGATGTTACTAGAACCAGTGTATTCTATTTATTTACTTATTGCTTTAAATCAAGTTTTATTTTGAGGCTCTTTTTTTATCCTTTCTGTATGCACATAAAACTTACTTGAGCTATATTTTAAACATATGAATAAGTCTCTTATGTTAGCTACTTTAATTGAAAAAGAACTAAACTAAAATGATATGCCTTGAAAACTTTTTGTTGAGTTATTTTTTAAAGTATTTAAAAAAACTTTTAACTTTTAAACTTTATCTTCCAATGCTTACTCTAATTTTTTTATTTCTTCAGTATTTAATATTTTCTTGTTTCTTCAATATGTTTTCATTTAACCTCTTTCACATTTGCAGAGTCCAATAAAATATTACTTGAAATTCTGCGTCTCTTTTATCCAAACACATGAATCATTCTGTTGAATACAAATAAATCCAGGGTCTCTAGAAATCAAGTAAACAAACCACAACAGAATTTTTAAGGTTGCCTTACATGTAAAACTTGCCCTTCAATTTAGGAATTCATAATTAAATTATATGTTTTTTTAGCCTGCTAATAGTCGTTCAAGTTATGCATAAATTATTGGAATATATCTTCAGATTGTGTTGCAAGTTATTGCTGTTCATGAAAACTATAAGTAATCGAATTTCCATTCTGAGATCTGTTTGAAACTATGTGGATATTTTCAAGTAACCGAAAAGTATATAAACCTGACTAAATTTTTGTCAGATAAAAATTGTTGTATGTATCAGGCAGATTCTTCACTTGAATGATAAAACTGTAAAAAAATTAATTCATAAAACAAATTTTGTATATCTTGGATTAAAAAACTTAAAACTGCCTAAAGAACTTCAAATGAACAAGATTACACAAACTTACATTTTTTTATTTAATGAACTAAATTTCTTGAAAGAAGTAATGATGGAAATGAATATCAGTAATTTAAATAATAACACATATATATGCATGTGTGTGATGTTTATAAAATAGTAGTATCTTTCATGGTGCTTTTCAATGAAAGACACTAATGTCTATAACTGACGAGAAATTATCCGAGAAGGAAAATCATACGTTGTTTACTGATCTGCTGTTACCATCTGTTTACAAAAAATTAAAATTACGATTATTGTTCAAGAAGTCGTCTCATTGGTTGTTCAACTATTGTTTTACATCAAAATATGGGCGGTGCGAAGGAGGAGCTTCTACCTCTTTCGATCGGCGAAAGCTTTAACGATTCGAACGGTAGAGGCGCTTGAGAATTCCAGTTTTCGATCAATCGTTCGTAGCAGTCGAACGAGAAGATGTCACTTGCTACGTCACTCTCGTATCGAGATCTCTTCGCACGCTAGGAGAATACGGCCCCTAAACCAGGTCCCGTGCAGTGCCATAAGTGCCAGCGGTAAGGGCACACACGAGACCTATGTAACTATAAACCTCGATGCCAGAAATGCGCAGACCTTCATGAAGGTTTTCAATGCACTGCCAAAAAAGGAGAGAAACCACCAGTGTGCGCCTTGTGCGGAGGAAATCACGTTTCTTCGTACCGAAGTTGCAGTAAATTCCCAAAAAATATAAATAAAGACAAGCAAAATGCAGTTAAACAAGATGAAAATTCGGAAAAACCCCAAAATGAAAAGAAATCTAAATTTAAATTAAACTCAGAAGAATTCCCTCCACTTCCCGGATCAAAACCAGAAGCTCATCCTAATGAAAACCCAACTTGGAAAAAATCCATAGAAAAGAAACAAAGTAATCAGCCCTCCTTTTTCGATTGGTTACGGCAACAATTCTCAAAAGCTAAACAATTTTTTCTTCAATTTAAAAAAGCGAAAAATTTCGTAGAAAAAATTGAAGTCGGTATGACGGCACTTGAATACTTTTCAAATATTGATTGTGTGTTCTTAACCTCATATCCAAAATACTAGTATAATCTCAGCTACCAATAGCTACGTAAGAATTTGTTATTTCAATGCTAACGGTGGAAGAAAACAAATTCAAGAAATTGCTCACTACTTAGAAAAACATAAAATTGATATCATGCTTTTAAACGAGACTCACTTGAGAAGAGGAGACCGATTTAAAATACAAGGCTACAATATCCTAAGAAATGACCGTACACATAACAGAGGGGGAGGCACTGCTCTCTTAATAAAAAGACATATCAAATATTCCAATTTTGATTTACCTCATAATAGTAATGTTGAATTTACTTCTGCTATTATCTACAGCGCCTTAAATGAAGCCTACCTATTTGTATTAATTTACAACCCTCCATCCAATCTCATCACGGATAGTGATCTTGATCTACTCACTTCTACTGGGTACCCTACCATTATTGCTGGAGATATCAATGCAAAAAACCCAATTTGGAACTGCAGACGCACCAATACTAATGTCATCACGCTCAAAAATTACTTAATTAAAAATGATCTGAAAATCGCTGCACCCACCACCCCGACAAGTATGCATTTCAACGGAAATGGTGAAGTTCTAGATATAGTGCTGCTAAAAAACATACCTTACATCCCTTCATTGGAAGTAGTTCAAGACCTTTCCTCGGACCATCTTCTCGTTAATTTTGACTTTTACAGGTTTTACCCGCCATTGCCCAAATATGCAACCAAGATCAACTGGGAAACTTTTACTAATATTCTTAGAGATACAGAACTTAAAAACCGGAATGACTACAATCACTGTGGAGACATTGAAGAAGATGTATACTCGCTAACTTATCGCATACAAAATGCGAACAAACAAGTTTCTTATCCCTTCAAAGTAAAAAATTATCTTACCCTTCCAAATAGTATACTAGAAACAATTAAACTGCGAAATCGAACACGTAAAATCTGGCAACTCACAAGAAACCCCAGGATTAAAAGTCATGTCAATTATCTAAATCGAAAAATTAAACAAGATATTATGAAATACAGGTCGCAAAAATGGGATCACCTTTTAAATAATATGCAATTACAACCGGATACTGTTTGGAGAATCGCTAATTCTATCAGAAAAACTAATCAAATACGAACTAATCAAATACACTCAATCAGTCACGTGGGTCGTGTCTTCCAATCGGAAGAAGAAATAGCGAACCTTATGGCAGATGAATTAGAAAAAGTTTTTGGAGAAAATGATATGGAAATAATGAACACTAAGATAATATTCAATTTATAATTAATAATATTAAAAATAGAACTCCCACTAATTTTATTAGAAGTACAAATATTAGCGAAGTGAGAAATATTATCAAGAAACTTAAAGTCCGAAAAGCAAAAGGATTTGATTTGATTACAAATGAAGCGCTTAAAGCCCTCCCAAGAAACTGCAGAAGTCAACTCACAAAAATTTACAATGCATGTATAAAACTCTGCTACTTTCCACAACAGTGGAAGCACTCAATTATTATTACTCTACTTAAACCTGGGAAAAACCCGAAACTTGCATCCAGTTACAGACCTATTAGCGTGTTGCCTGTAATGGGAAAGGTGTTTGAAAGAATTTTAGCAACAAGACTGACAGAACATTTAGAAAAATTCGATTTAATAGATAGTCTGCAATTCGGATTCAGGAAAGGACATAGCACTACGCTCCAAATCTTAAACTTGGTAGAAAGCATTGCTTTGGCATTTAGTAAAAAGAATGGGTTGCTGCATGCTTCCTCGATTTTGAACAGCACGTGGAAGACCAACTTTTCCTGTCAGTGATTTTGATAAACTTTTAAACGTTTCAAATCATCTAATAATTGCTGGTGATCTAAATTCACGCCATACCGCATGGTTTTGTCCGAATAGGAACAGGTATGGTATTAGTCTAAATTCATGGTGCCTGAGTAACCATGCAAAAATCATAGCTCCTACCCTCCCGACTTATTACCCTGCAAGAGGGTCCCCCGCAGTTCTAGATCTGGCTGCATTTTATAATATACATTTTCGGCATGATATTAAAGTGATTCAGGACTTGGATTCAGATCACTACCCTGTTTTGATTACCCTAGATATTCAAAATCGATACTCAAAATTAGAGGAGCAAGTCTCAACAAATTGGGACGATTTTAGATTTATTTTGGAAAAAACAGCACTCCCTCCCATCAAAATTTCCAGCAATTCGGACTTTGACAGGTATATTAAAAATTTGGAGTCTTTACTAAAAGAAGCGAGAGCTGCGGCTTCAAAACCACTTAAACATCCGGGTGTCAGGCTCCCACCTGAGACTAAATTCAAAATTAAGCAGCGCAACTACTTGCGAAGAATCTGGCAAAGGACACGCGATCCCAATATCCGTGCCCAATTTCGCAAGATACAGAACGAGATAAGGACTGAAACCCGCTTATTAAAACAAGCGGAGTGGAAAACGTACATTGAGTCCCTAACGACTGAAGACAAATCGATTTGGCGCGCAGCCGCCCGATTACGCAAACATAAAACTCCCATTCCGCCCCTTCAAACGGCCGATGGCGCACAGATGGCCTACACAGACTCAGAAAAGGCTGAGGTTATTGCTGACAGCCTTGCAACACAATTCACTCCAAACCACGACTCCTACTGTAACCGACCGGTTACACAGGGGCGCATACAAGCACGGGTTAAAGATTTTTTTAACACAACCCGTCACATCTGAACTCCGACCTACGGATCCTACTGAAGTTATGGTTTTTATTGATAAACTGAAACCTAACAAGGCACCTGGCATAGATTCTATTTCGAATCGCATGATCAAAAACTTCCCCCCAATGTTTATTATATGGATTACTGTAATTATTAATTGAATGCTCAGGAGAAGCTATTTTCCCGAATGCTGGAAAATTGCAGCAGTCGTTCCCATTCCAAAACCGGGACAAAATTTAAATTTACCCTTCAATTACAGACCCATAAGTCTGTTATCTTCTCTCTCAAAAATCTATGAATTTGTCTTACTTAATCGCCTGAATGAATTCTGCCGGGATCAAAATTTATTAATCCCGGAACAATTCGGCTTCCGACCTAAACACTCCACGGTACACCAGTTACTCCGTGTAGTGGAATTCATTCACGAAGGCTTTCGTAAGCGAGAGAAGACTGGTATCGTCTATTTAGACGTTGCCAAAGCCTTTGACAGGACTTGGCATGACGGAATTATATACAAGTTCATGCGGCTTGGTTTCTCGGCTCACCTTATTAAAATTATTAACTCGTACTTGACAGGACGCAGTTTCCGCGTGCGAGTTAACCACGAATTCTCCTCTCCCCGCCCGAACTATGCCGGCGTAGCCCAAGGTAGTCTCATAGGACCTCCAATCTTTAACCTATATGTAAATGATATTCCTAAGGCCCCAAATATCGATCTTGCATTATATGCAGACGATACAGCCATCATTTCACAACACTCCAACACCCTCCAGGTAATCTCGCAATTACAGAGTTACCTTTCAGCCTTAGAACTCTGGCTCGGTCTGTATAAAATCAAAATTAATGTCGCAAAATGTGCTGCCACTATGTTCATCCGAAGAAATATCCCAAGTCTACCTAATTTAATACTCTTCGGTGAACCCATTCCCTGGGT
>KK122181.1:22793-84625 GCA_000611955.2 Stegodyphus mimosarum
TTGGCAGCCTACATTCGCAAAATAATAGCGAATGCAACAGCTGTCAAAACCAATTTACGCTCCTTTTTCGCTTGGAATAGCGACCTGTCACTTGATAACAAGATCCTGCTCTACAAATCTATGATAAGGCCTGTTTTAACATATGCATGCCCCATCTGGGGCCCATCTGCACTGACTAACAGAAAACATGTTTAAATTTTTCAATCAAAATCGCTTCGGCAAATACTTAAAGCTCCGTGGTTCGTAAGGAACGAAGAAATTCATAACGATCTCAAAATTATGCCCATTAATCGCTTTATACAGCGACTTTCGGAAAAATTTTTCAAAAATATTCAACATGTTGCTAATCCTGTGCTACATATGCTACCCGTATATGATCCTGCAGTTGCTTCTTCCCGGAAAAGGCCGCCTGCGGTCCTTAATCCGGAATATTCAATTATCCCATTTAAACGGGCTAGGTATGAGCACACGGACGTCCATGTGAATAACTACCTCTCGTTCCTTAACCCCCCCGCCTCTAGAGTTCTTTAATGCACACAGCATTAACCTGAGGAACCACCTTTTTTAAAGTTTCTTTAACAAGAAACATCACAGTCTATGAGGACTGAATTATTATTTTAAAATAAATTCAAGTAATGAGACTTAAACTTTATTTCTTTAAAGAAACAAATAACTCTTTTTATTCTACTTATCAGTTATAGCGTGCGCTTAAGAGTGCACATGAGCTTGAAATTCACTGATAAGATTCTTATCTTCCTTTAAGAAGGAAACCTTTCAGACGTTTAACAACGTCATTTTCGACCCTTTAAACACCGCATTGAATAGCGGTCCAAAACGAAAACTTCTCCCTCCCAGCTGATCACAGGCAGAACTACTTTCTCGACCTGTAACCAGGTCCCCCCTCCCTCCCTCCCAAAGGACGCGTAACGGAAAGGGTCTTTAAAGATCCCCCCTACGTATTCTTTACGCTGACGGTTGCTATTACACGATTATCAAGGTTCGAGGAAACTTCACCTTTTATTTTTCTAGTCAAAATTTTTATGATGACTGCCCCTATTCTAAATTATTCTGGCCCTTCTTTAGGCTCAAAATTAAGACCTTCATGAGTTTTTACCTTTTTTGTCAATGCGAAGGCATTTTTTTTTGTAAAATAAATTTTTACTGTAATTTTTTTGGTAAGTCTTTCGGCTTACCAAATTTTTACCATATTAGACAATCCCCTCTTTTTGATGATATAAATTTCTGAGATGATGTGGAGGTAAAGGCGTAATTGCCTATGAACTCCGTAAATTGCACTTCCTTGATCCTTGATCCTCGATTTTGAAAAAGCTTTTGATCGTGTGTGGCATGCAGGTCTCATTCATAAGCTCTCTAATTTTCTGCTACCAACTAACTTCTTACAACTTACTATTTCATATCTTAAAAGACGCACCTTCCAAGTTCGCTGTGGGGACACGTTATCAGCTAAAAAAGTTATCTTCACTGGAGTCCCCCAATTAAGTGTTTTAGGACCGAAGTACTTCAATATATATATCAACGACTTACCGCATCCTCTTAATTCAAAAGTTCTTAAACACGCAGATGACACGGTCATACTCACAGAATCAAGAAATCCGCAGATTGCTCTGAATAAACTACAACTCCACGTTAACATCATCTCCAACTGGTGTAAGATTTGGAAGATAAATTTAAATGCTAACAAATGTTGTGTAGTAGTATATAGAAGGTATAAAACAAGAATGCGGGTGAATACAGACATCAAAATAGATAATACTATCATTCCTGTTGCAAATTCATATAAATATTTAGGCGTCTATGTGGATAAAAACCTAAACTTTGAGGAGCATATTAATTATATTATCAGTAAAGCAAATGCCGCATTTATGTCAATTTATGCCCTCATAGGAAAAAAGACTAAACTAAATATAAAAGTAAAAAAAAATGCTGTATATTTCCCTGATCCGTCCAATCTTCCTTTACGCAGTTCCGGCATGGGCTGCAGCGAACAAGACTGAACGACTTAAAATCGATGTTCTGCAAAACAAGATACTCAGGTCTATCGTGAACGCACCATGGTTCGTTCGAAATTCACAAATTCACTCTGACTTAGGAATTGAACCAATTCATAACCAAATATTAATAACAGCGAACAACTTTTTTGAAGCTATAAAAAATTCTCCATATATTGCAATAAGACAAATTACAGATTATGATCCCACTGTGGAATCGGTGGTTAAGAGACCAAGATCGATACACCACAACGTGTTATGGTAGTAAAAAAAATTGCAAATAGTGTATATACTTTTATTTTGTGTATTCCTGACAAAGCTCATGGACTTTGCTTATTTTCTGACAAAGCTTATGGACTTTGCATTTATTTTCTTATTATTTCACTTATTCGATGTTCACTATATAATTTGTATACAAGTATCGATCACGTGACCATCGTATCCAATAGTGTTATTTCCCCCGTCAGCCCGAAAACCACTTATGTATTGTAAAAGTTTATAAATTAACGCAAGAACTTTGTGAAAAATCTTATATGCCCTATCAATATTTAGCATCTATTTAAATTATACTCATATTATTTCATGATTAATAATCGTAAAAAGATATTGTCTGAATTCGTACATGTGACCAGTGTTCAACCAACAGGATAACGACCTTGTCGAAGTTTGGGATTGGCTCTCGCAAGTCATGTGACCCTCTCAACGAAGTCTCCGGACTCTATCGAAACAGCTCAGTGTGAGCTACGATTTCAACGGTGTAGTTGGTATCCGTATTCATGCGAATATGTATGCTAACTGCCTAATTTAAGTGTAAACGCACATCCTGCCTTATTGCTTTACTTTCTTTACCTTTAAAATTGCTATTGAAGTATTAATTATGCCATGTCGAGAATAACATTACCGTTGTATGCCATGCATTACGAGAATGATTTCCTGCTTCCTGCAACTCCTAAGATTAATGCCATGACTCAAGATTAAATGCCATTGAAGATACAATGCCAGTTTAAAATTGCTTAATCACCGATTATGCTTATCCCTTATCGCCTCCGGGTGTTGATGCCAGTGGGCATCATTTCTAAATTTATTACCGCTAAAGGCCTTTGGCAAATAGTCTAATTTACTAATCAAGACTCTTTGAAGTCGATGTTAGCCGAAGATTGAAGATCGCAAGGTATGCTCGGTGAGGATTGGTTTCGGTATCACTTACGTCCAAGGCGGTGGACACTTTGGAGGCAAAATAGTTGATAGTATTTGGGAAAAACAGCGTCGTTTGTCCTACTGTTATCAAAGGGCCCTGAAAAAGAGGATAGAAATGGTATATTTGCTTCAGGGGACAAGGGTTTATTACAAAAATTTCCGGATTTTCGAGAGCGTTGCAAAAATGCGACCGTGAAAGCAGCGCCCTCAGCCCTTCTTTTTTTGTTTACCCTATTGCATTCGCAACGGCAAACGCTTACAGTTAGCGGGCGTCACGTGACCGATCGTAACAATAGAAGATTATCTTATTTTACGCAAAAATTCAACAATGAAGCCAAATATAATTTCTATAAAAATCGCAGTACCATTTTTTTCCATATTCATTCGAAAACTTCTCGTCGAAAGTGTTGTACGCAGCTAAAAAAATCATGCCATACTCATTGTTGTTGAATAAAATCATGTTCTTTTGAATAGTTTGACTGGAATTTTTTTCCCCAGTAGGGTAGCATTGCGCTTTCAACATGTCCTTTTCAGGATTCCCGAAACCTACTATGATGATGAATGCAGTCATAATGCTAATTCTTATATTTCAATGACACTTCAACAGATTATTTCTACAAGACGAAATGAATTCCTAAAATCAACCTCTGTGGTAAACCTGAAATTCACCTCTGGGGTCAACATGAAATCCAGTGATTTACAAACACCTTCTAACTCTAAAAACTCATTCTACCACAGTGAGAAGAAAACAAACTCAGCTAAGCAGAAAAAGAAAGATCCTTCCGGGAACTTAACCACAGTTGATCAAAACCGCAGTTGTCTCCAGGAGTGGAACAGGAACGAACTGATTTTCTATTTGATGTCATAAAGAAACATGGAGCCTTAAACTTCCTCAGTTTGATAAGGAATGGCAATAGAAAGCGAAACTAAAAGAAAGACCAATCCAAGCCAAAAAACTAGCGAAGAGATTAAGTACCTACACACGTCGAAAAAGATGATGACCGGAAAACTCTCAAAAACAAATCCCGATGGCAACAGATGATTTTGCAGTTACTCATCTTATATTCCGATAAATTTTTCCGTAGGTTTAAACCACGAAGTATAAAAAGTCTTTATACTCCGTGGTTTAATGAAATAAGGGAAGCCCCTACTTCTGTTGACAAGATGTATAATTTAGGATACTGTAAGAAATCTTCAATGGTGCAACTTCAGGAATTTTGATTTAAAATATTTCTTAGGTTTGAGTTTCAGTAACGAAGTTTCAGTAAGTTTGTAAGGTTTTAGTTAAACTAACAAAGTTTTATTTTAATTTAAATCTTTCTATCTCTTCTCTGTTTCAACTTCCCGTCAGAAGAAGCGCACGTTTTCAGCTTATGCTAATTTGAAGCAGAGCCAAGTACTATTTAAACCAGAGGTAGAAACTTCTCAGTGTGAGAGCTTTTAGTCTCAGATCACGGTCATTCTGTTCGACGTTCGCCTGACCAGCTAGCAGCTAAAATTATAAGCCATAGTGCTTACTACGCGATTGCATATTGAAATAAATTGAAGTGCGCTAGTATTAGTAGTTCTTGCTACGCACCATTTAGTTAGAGGCCAATTCCGCGATTTGCTCTGCGAGCAAAGTTTAATTAAATTTCTATTTAGGTTTAGATATTTATTTAGATTTATTTGATTTGTTAAGTTAGGCCCAAGTGTGGTCTTTTACTTTCTGTATCTCTCCCGAGTTGGGAAGTGTGTAAATAATAGTGATTTAACAAAAGAGGATTTTAAATCCCTTTTTCCCCTAAGTGCAGTTATTCTCCAGCACAGTATCTACATCAGAACAAAGCCCATATTCAGATCCCTGTTCCAGAGCAGGACTGTAGTTTAGTAAGTACTTCACAATGTTTGCAAAACATATGCACAGAACACTCAGTCCTGACAGTGGTGCCCGAACAAAAAGAAGAGGATGGCCTCAAAGACAAGAAGACGAACCTGAGATACCTGCTGTACCTGTCCAGAATCCTGAGATAGCACCTCCTGGCTTAGAAGGATTTGGCTACATCGTACAAACCATGCGAGCAGCCATGAAGCCAGCGGCAAGTTTTGACGGCAAGACAGCCGTAATTAATTTCCTGGAAAAGCTAGACTCCCACTTCATGCTATATCCAGTTCACGAATTTCAGAAAGTCGCTCTTGCTACCAGCGCTTTGAAGGGCCAAGCGCTAAGTTGGTTCAAGTGCATTGGAAAGAATCTCTTGGGGGAACCAGGAAGCCCCACATATACGTATGAAAATTTCAAAAATTCCTTGGTGAAAGCATTTCCTGTAGTACGAGATCGAGCCAGACTGGAAGCGGAACTTTTTAGTCGATATCAAGAAAAAATAGAAGATTTGTCTAATTTTATTTTGAGAAAAATTCAAGTTTTCAAGCTTTTGTATGGAAGTCGCCCGGATCCTGAAGTTATTCAAATTATACTTCCTAGGCTACTGCCCCAAGTTCAAGATTTCATCGAGCTAAGAAACCCAACGACGTTAGACAGATTATTTGAGCTCGCAGTACAATTTGAAAGCCGAAGAACAGCCGACAACGAGCGACGACGCCAATTTGAGCGAAGAAGTCAGTGGAGTTCGCCAAAACCCCAGCAGAAGCAAAATCAAAGTTACCGGAATAAGGCGAAGCAATGGCCGAAGAAAGATGTGTCTCCTAAATCGAGCGGCGAACGAAGGGAATTCAATAGAAGAACAAGCAAAGATTCCGAGGGCAACCAGAATAAGGAGAATTTAAACTAAGATGGATTTCTTTAAGGAAGGTGAAGAAGTTCGAAGCAGCGCAAAACCCTTTCAAAATCAATTTAAACACCGTGGTCGTGAAGAATTTGAGTTTACCGAAGATTGAAGTTCTAGTTAACAACATACCGGCGACGGCTCTCTTGGATACAGAAGCCCAAAGCAGCTTTATATCGGAAAGATTTTTCAAGAAACACTTTCGCCGTTACAGAATTTTTAGTGCAAGAGACACGGATGTCATAGCGGCCCAAGGCGAGAAATGTAGCTGTTTAGGAAAAGTACCGTTGTTCGTGCGTATCAACAACGAAAGGTAAAACTCTTATTTTATATTGTGCGAAACCTGCAAACATGTATTATTCTAGGTGTGGACTTTTTTAGTTTGGCAGAAGCAAAAATTGATTTCAAAGGGGGAGAGTTGACGTTAAATATGAAACCAATAGAAGCCAAGAATGATAAGCCCCCCGCAGCTGGATTTCCAACATTTACCAGCAGAAGAAAAGGAAAACATCCAGGGACTGGTAAGTGAATTTTCGAATTTATTTAGTGATGTACCGGGTTTCACACAGGTCGTGAATCATAGTATAGAAACGGGGGATGCTCAGCCAGTTAGGCAAAAGCCCTACCGGTACGATAAAATTAAAGAAGAAATAATTGAATATCATATTAAAGATATGTTAAAGAATAAAATCATCACGCCAATTTCTAGCAGTTATTCTAGCCCCGTTGTCCTGTGTAGGAAAAATAATGATTACCCGATTACGCACCCGAAGCGGTGGCGTTTTGCTATAGATTATCGCAAGTTAAGTTCAGTTACAAAATATCCTGTATATCCGTTGCCGATAATTGAAGAAATTATTCGAAATATTTCGTCTACAAAATACATGACTACATTAGATCTCACGAGTGGCTATTTTCAGATTGGGGTAAAACCCGAGGACGTACACAAAACCGCGTTCATAACGAAATCTGGTACGTACGCATTTCTTAGAATGCCGTTCGGATTATCCGGCGCGCCGGCAACGTTCCAAAGATGTATGGACATCGTCTTAAGACCAGTCCTTGGTAAAAGCACTTTCATATATTTAGACGATATTATAATTACGAGTAGTACTCTAGAACAACACTTACAAGATTTAAGAAAAGTATTTTCATTGTTAAACGAAGCTGGTTTAAAGATAAATGCGTCTAAATGTAAATTTGCCGCAAAAGAGTTACGTTATTTAGGATTTAAAATTTCCCAAAAGGGAATCGAAACGGATCAGTCAAAAATAGTAGCCATTAGAAATTATCCTGTTCCTAAAACAGCGAAGAAATTATCGTCGTTTCTCGGGATGTGTTCATATTACCGGGCTTTCATTAAAGACTTTGCAAAAATAGCTGAGCCACTGCTAAAGTTGAAAAGAAAAAAAGCTAGGTTTTCGTGGTCAGCAGAAGCCAACTTGGCGTTTCAAAAATTGAAAGACGCATTGACTCAAGCTCCCGTCTTAAAATTTCCAGAAGGGGATAAAGGATTAGAGATTTCAGCGGACGCTTCAGATTTCGCGATTGGTGCAGTGCTTTCCCAAAATGGTCAGCCCGTGGCTTTTTTCAGCCGAACATTAAATGAAACCCAAAGAAACTATTCCGCAACAGAGAGAGAAACTCTCGCAGTGTTAGCATCAGTACAGAAATTTCGTGTGTTCTTTGGAAGTTCTCCAGTAACTGTATATACCGACCACGCGGCGGTCACTAGACTCTATTCTGGAAAAAATTTATCACCCAGATTAATAAGGTGGGCTCTCAAATTACAGGAATATAACCTAATAATTAAACATACGCCGGGAAAAGAAAATGTTGTGGCAGATGCTTTAAGCAGAATTAACTTAGATGAAAATGGAAGTGTAATTAAGATAGCCATGTTAACATCCAAAGTATTAGATTCTCGTGAAACAGTAATAGCCGAACTCAAAAAAGATCCGGAGTTCAAAAATATATACAATTATTTGGCCGACCCTGAGAATTTCAATCATCCGGATATTGTGCCGATAAGAAATAGGGCCGAAAATTACGAATTAATTGACGGACTGTTATTCTATACGAAAGCTACTAATGAGAATCATGAATATAGACCGGTTATCCCAGCTAGCATGAGGTTGAATGTATTAGAAGAGTTGCATGATTGTGCCATTTCGGCTCATTTAGGTATAAGAAAAACTGTTCAGAGAGTTCGCGAGGCAGTTTTCTTTCCAGAACTGCAAAAGTTTACTAGGGCGTATGTCCAGTCGTGCCCAACATGTCAATTAAATAATTATGTTAATTTCCGCCCGGCCGGGTTCCTAAATAGTATTAAATCAGAATTCCCAAATCAAATAATAGGCATCGATTTACTTGGACCTTACCCTCGAAGTAAAGTTAATAAAAGCCGATATCTTTTAGTTATAGTGGATCATTTTAGCAAATGGTTAGAGTTAATTCCGTTAAAACGCGCGTCTGCAAAAATTGTAGTAGATTCAATTCTAAATAAGTATATTTTAAAATACGGGGCGCCCCTAAAAGTTATTTCAGACAATGGTCCTCAGTTTGTTAGTAAAATGTTTGAGGAAATGTGTGCAAAACTGGGCATACGTCATCTAAAGATGGTCCCGTATCGTCCGCAGTCAAACATAGCGGAACGGGTGAATAGAAATGTAGTGAAAATAATTCGAAGTTATGTGAAAAACTATCACTCTACCTGGGATAGCCATATAAATGAATTTGCATTTGCCCTTAGGACCGCCAAACACGATACTACACAAAAAACACCCGCTGAACTCTTTTTAGGAAGAAAAATTTTGACCCCCTTGGACAAGCTGTTCTTTGTCCAGGAAAGGGCAGAAGAATTTAAAATGAGTGATTTACAAAAGTTGATACGGGAAGCGACGGGAAGTATAGAAACGGCCCAGAGAAAACAAAAATTATATTATGACCTAAAAAGAAGAGAGGTCAAGTACAATGTGGGAGATGAAGTGCTTAAAATTAAGCATAACTTGTCAAATGCCCCAGAAGAAAAGGTGGGGAAATTCTTTCCGCGTTTTGAAGGCCCTTTCATAATTGAAAAGATAACAGGGGCAGTGGTTATATTAAAAAGAAATGATGGACAAACACTCAAAGCGAATGTGGATCAAATTAAGCCGTACTATAATAGAAATAAAATGCCAATATTTAAAGATTTGTATCAGGATCCGAGGCAATCGATTAGACAGGAAGATGTACTTCAGCGAAAACAAAAGGAACCAGCTACAACGGCATCGAAAAGTCAGAGAAAGAAAGCTCCCCCTCAACAAAGTAAGAACCAAAAATGTGGATTCAAAAGAAAGTCTCACGATGCAGGTGAGGAGATCTACGAACGGACCTATGAGCAAACCAAGAGACGAAAGAAGAATGGGCAAGGAAAGCCCAATGTATCCAAAAGAACTGCGGAATCATCGGACAGGTGCCTGAGAAGCAAGTAGCCTCGATTGCAGCCTGAGAATCAACGTCCCGAATACAGCAGGAACCAGGAGCAGCAACGAACAAGGGCCCAGGAGCGAAGAGCCCAGTCCACCAAACGCCCAGCAGAGCAAACTCCTCTTCAGCGCAAATATCCGAGGATACAACGACGGAATTGTAAAAGGAAAAGAGATGAGCAAGCTTCCAAGGACCAACAACCAAAGTCAAGGAGACTCAATCAAGCTGCAACATACTCAACCTTCAAGGATTGGGCCAAGAAAAGGATGGATGACCACAACAAGATAAGTAGAATTTCGTATTCAAAAGTCTAGTTAATTTTCGAGTGTACTGCAAGTTGCAGGGTCGATTTTACCTCAAGCGAGGTTGAGTTTTACGCCAAGTGGGGGATAAGTTCTCAGCTTGAAAGAAAAATTTCTTGTTTTAAAAAAAAAAGAGAAAAATTGTAATTCTTAAAGACTTAAAATTACTTAATGTTTGTAAAATAGATTCTTAAGCATTGTAAACGGATTAATTTTGGAAAAGCAATGAATTGCTGAAATGAAAAATGTTAACTAAATGATTTTGTGTGACGCTTTGTCGAAAGACTTGTAAAATGTCTAGAAGGAAAAAAATCGGGAAATTGAAGAACACGATTTAGTCTGTGGACTATTATTTCAGTGTAATGTGATATTTCAGGAAAGTACCTTGAGAAAGGAATAGGAAGCACTTGCTGTAAGCTTAGAAATTTAACCTACATTTGTATTTCATGATTGCTATGAACTGTTAAAGTGTTATAAAATGTAACAAATAATATTATGCTAGCGAATTGTATGCATGAAAAGTTAAAGTTTGAGTAATTTTAGAATGCAAGTGTTAAATAGGCTCTCCACCAAATACACTTAAAGTGTATACACATAAAGCTAGTGAGAACCTAAGGTTTAGCTGGTTACAGGGCGTCTTTTGAATTCTCGTATGTCAAGTTCTAACTAATGTTAGTCGATCGTAGGTGGAAGATTTGAACACCCCCGAACACAGAAAAACCCGCAATGGCGGTTTGCTTTTCATCCAACACCGGTGAGAGAGCATTGGGGGGAAGAATTTAATTGTGCTTGAATGATAATGTGTGTGCGCGAATTTACACGGGTAAGAAGAAAGAATTGTACCTAGAAAATTACTGTTATTATGTTGTACTAAAATTCCTTTCTCTCCAGATTTTGCTGGAAGGAGTAAGACTTAGATGAAAACAAATATTGAAGATTTTGTGTCAAGCAAGAGTCGTCTGTAAAAAAACAGTTTTTCACAAACAGATATTGCCTTGTAAGACTTGGCCTAAGTTTAGAAGAGAGTTTAGTTTGACTATTTGTTATTTAGTTATTTAGTTTGACCGAAGTTTATTTTGACTATTTGTTTAGAATTGCGAGTTTCAACATGGTCGTTTGGACCACAGTAGTTTAACTACCGCAATTCTGGCGGGAAGTATGTAAGGTTTTAGTTAAACTAACCAAGTTTTATTTTAATTTAAATCTTTCTATCTCTTCTCTGTTTCAACTTCCCGTCAGAAGAAGCGCGCGTTTTCAGCTTATGCTAATTTGAAGTGCAACCAAGTACTATTTAAACCAGAGGTAGAAACCTCTCAGGGTGAGAGAGCTTTTAGTCTCAGATCACGGTCATTCTGCTCGACGTTCAGCTGACCAGCTAGCAGCTAAAATTATAAGCCATAGTGCTTACTACGTGATTGCATATTGAAATAAATTGAAGTGCGCTAGTATTAGTATTTCTTGCTACGCAACATTTAGTTAGAGGCCAATTCCGCGATCTGTTCTGCGAGCAAAGTTTAATTAAATTTCTATTTAGGTTTAGATATTTATTTAGATTTATTTGATTTGTTAAGTTAGGCCCAAGTGTGGTCTTTTACTTTCTGTATCTCTCCCGAGTTGGGAAGTGTGTAAATAATAGTGATTTAACAAAAGAGGATTTTAAATCCCTTTCAAGTGCAGTTATTCTCCAGCACAATATCTACATCAGAACAAAGCCAACATTTTTCAGCTCCCTGTTCCAGTTCAGGACTTGAGGATAAGGACCCTAGTACTTCAACATGTTTTCTAAAGCTATGCACAGAATACTCAGTCCTGACACACTCAACAGGCACATCAAAGGCATGATTGAAGAACACCGTATCAAACTTTCGAATGACAAAATAGATAAACTTAATGCAGAAAATGGGGAACTCTGGAAATCCTTTCGTACTCTCAAAGCAAACAGAACTAGGAACAAACCACTTCAGGCTATTCCAGGTACATTTATAGCAACAAGAAAAAGCAGAAGCGTTTCTCGCCAAGCAGTTCACACCTAATGACAGCCCCTCGGACACAAATTTTATAAACAACTCAACAGTTCTGTTGATAACTGGCTGAGTGAACCTAGTGCTACTGATGTCCCTGTCTTCAAAAGAAGACAGGGAGAGAACTGAACTCAACTCTATCGTTTCTAAACTTCTCAACAGGAAAGGCCCAGGCAGGGATAAAATCTCTAATACAATGATTAAGCAGCTCCCGAAAATAATTATAAACAAACTCTGTACCATCGATAAGCAAAGGATATTGAGTTAGGGTATATCAAGATAATCGCTAGAACCAGCAGTTCTAGAAGATGTATAAAGAAGCCTAGATCATATATACTGAGATCAGGAGGCTCAGCATTGAGAAGAAATAGAAAAGACATTAGAGACACTAAAGAAATCAGTTCAGCAGTTGAAGGGAATATCAAAGGAACAAAACAAGGAGTTAATGCACAGAAAACAGATGTAAAAGGATATGATCCCAGATATTCTCAAGGGCAAAGTTTAGAAGTTCAACTATCAGACTCAGTTAACTCAAAAACAAGGGACGGTGAGCAAAGAACTAGAAGTGGGAGAGTGGTTAGAAAGCTGTCCAGTTGTCTGGACTGAAAACGTTTACAACGCATGTCTTTACTTGAGCTATTTCCCGAAAGAGTGGAAGCAAGCAGTTGTAATCCTAATCTCCATGCGTAGACGTGGCAAAAGCATTTGACCGCGACTGACATAATGGCCTTACAAGCTTGCTTTCCTGGACCTCCCTAGAAAAAATGTTAAGGTCCTGCCTTCCTTTCTTAATAACCGTTCCTTCTGTGTAAGACAGGGAGACCACCTCTCTGACAACACCTCAATTAAAAGTGGCGTCCCACAGGGCAGTATTGTCGGATTAGTTCTCTATTTAATAAATGTAAAAGACTTTCCAATGCTTGACAACGTAAACTGTATCACTGCCTGTCATGTTTAAGCACAATTTTCTCCAGCTCCCTTAATCCCACACATGCCAACATGCCATCACAAGGATTCAGAGAATCACACACGAAATAGAGGAATAGTGTCAGAAATGGAGGACTTCAATAAACGCATTCAAATCGAAACTTCTCCTCATACGGCGTCATAGAAGAAAAAATATCGACATTGATATTACCTTATTTAATGAAAAAATCCCGAAAGAAAATCAGGCCACTTATTTAGGTATCCGTTTCAACGACTCCTTTCGCTTACGTTGAATGAACATATATACGTGGCTCTTGGAAAGGCCATAGTAGCTTCCAGGAAACTTAATTCAATTATTAACGTTTCGTCCCCACATTTAAGTTAACATTTTAAGTTAACACGAAAAAAAAAACGTATATACACCTCGTTCTAAGACCTATCCTCACATACGTCTTCCCTGTTTGGAGCACAGTCTCCAACACTGACATAAACAAACCCCAAGCCTTCCAGAACAATTATCTGTGTAAAATCACAGAAGCTCCTTGGTTCGTTTGTAATGAACAACCTCACAGGGATCTCAAAATTCAAAATCTGGCCACCTTCATAAAAAACTCAATAGTAACTTCTACAAAAGAGCAGTATCCAATGAAGACGTTAACTACTCGGACAATTTTAAGCACGAACTTCTAGAAATAGTCATAAATTTAAGACCTTATGCATTACTTTAGAAACACGGCATAATATTCAAAAAATTTTACAAATCTCCCTCCAAACTCAAGCAGCGTTCCGGGGTCAGCACTTGGGTGAGTGACCACTCACCTAACTGATGCCCGCGAACCAGAATTTGCTCTCCCGAAATTGGTCTCTCTCACTTAATTGGCTCCCAGTCTTGAAGAATCGGTAGGGTCAGGTCACTCACTGACTTTAACCTGCGGGTTCTTCGCAATCCGCGATGTTCACAATTGCAGTAGGAATAGCAAGGAGTCAAGGAAAGATCTGCCTTTATATTTTTCTGGTCAAAATTATTTGATGATGTTTTCCCCTTCCTAAATTAGTATAGTCCTTATATTTCGACCCGAAACTAAGTCCAATCTGAGTTTTTACTTTTTTTTCGTCCATACGTCATTTAATCCTAAAGGCTTTTATTTAGGCCTTTTTCAAAATTTTTATCGTATTTGATGAACCCTTCCTTTCGTGATAATTTATTCTCTTTTGTTGATGTGCAGGTACCAAGCGTAATTCTGCCTATGAACTCCGTAACATGAACTTCCTTGATCCCTTAATTGGCTCCCATTTGCGCCACTCTTTTTAACTACACATCCACGCGCTTATTTTCCCGCTTAGTTAAGCGAAATTTCACCTCTCACTGGCCTGAGCCAACTCTTCACACTTATCCTGCATTTCCTAATTAAGATTCTCCTTATTGTATGTGTGTCTTCCATAACCGGGTTTATTTGAGGTGCCAGTAATAGCTGGTTAAAATTCGAGCTGAAACTATCGAAAAGTATAGTGTGGTAGTATCAAAGTACCTCCATGATTTACTCGATGGAGGCAAGGCAAACTTATACTCAAGGCCTGCCAGACTGAACGAAATTCCGATTCCCTGTTTTCAGTGACTTTCGCGAAATTCAGCACTAGGTGGGGCTCGCATTCTGCTACAGTTTTGCTATACGTTCACTGTTTGTAACGTGGCTCATTATTAAAAAAAGTGTCGTTGTTTACTAATAGTAATACAGGACAGTATATTGTTGTGTGCCATTTTGCAGTTCCGACCACAGGTAAAACAAAAATATGTTTTTCCATTAATTTACCTGCTTGGAATCTCTGAAAGAAAGATCTATCAAGAACATATCTCGAAAAGGTAAAGTTAGTGCTATTTAGCCCTTAGCAAATGCTACTAATTGAAAATTGAGTGTTGTTCAAAACATGTTATATGTATTTAAGTTTTTTTAAAATTTCATTTGTTAACAAAACACACTGTGATAAGCTGAAAGTAGTAATTTTATTCGATTATTTCGCACGGTTCTACCCACAGTCTGATAAATGTAGAAAGAAACAAAATCATGAAAATGGAGGGCTTTCCTAATTATAACTGCTGCATACGTTTAAAATTATCTGTAGTTTAAAATGTTATATTTCCATCAATTTATTAGTTCCTTTCAGTGTTCTTATTTATTTGCTTGCATCCTACCCTTACATGATGACATATATTTAGGATTACTTGACTTTTAAGAATAATAATTAAAAATAATTGGATAAAATTGTCAAGTAAAACAGATTTATTGATATATATTTATTTATATATATATATATATATACATATATATAAATGTATCGAAAACTCAGTTCAGAATATATATATATTCCTTTTCCGAAAAATTTATTGAAAGAGTAAAATTAATTAATAAATAAATATACATGTTTCATGTTTTATTCAAATGTACATGTTTCATTTACAGATTATAAAATAATGATTGAAAATAAGCATTCTGGACATCAAATATGAAATAATATAACATCTACATAAAAAAGAATTTAAATAATTTGGGAGCTCATATGCTATCAAATTATATTTTATATATACGCATATATAGGCACACAAACACATACTCATAGGACTTCATAGTGAAGACTTTGAAAAAAGTCTTTAGTTACAAGCGTATTTGAATAATTTTTATTTCTCAACCATTTAAATTAGGCATACAAATATGTAACTTGTTGGAGCTGTGGTTTTGTAATTGGCATCTCAAATTTTGCATCTATCATCTGAGAGTCATTAAGAAATTATATGTTGTTTGGTGAGTATATTTTGGAATTTTAATCACAAAAGAACAATCATTAAACTTAATTTATAAAACTATGAGTATTGTAGTTAAATTCTGTTTGGCTTAAAAATAATAGCAGCTAAAATATTTTTGATAGTTCTCTTTTATGAAAAGCAGCATAAGTTCGTTTCAAATAGCTGGTGTTTATGTGTGAAAAAAAAAAAAAAAAGGAGGGATAGCTTAAAATTTCATGCTTTCTTTCTAATTAAAAATATTTTTACTAAGAAGAAATCAACAATTTCTGACTACTACGGATTAATCATTCTTAAACTTTGCATATAACAAGACAGAATTCGTTTGTACATTTCCGATCTTTGTATAGCAGAATTGTAGCGCAATATTGCGAGCAGTAGGAATATCACGGAGGTCACCGAAAACACAAAAGAATATTTTCACACTAGCAGGCTTTGAGCATAAGTTAGTCTTGATGGAGGCATGTCGCTACAGCAAAGAATATGTATTGAAAGGGGCCCTCGACAAATATTCCCTCTTCTTTTTAGCGGCGTGGTTCACATTACGTCTATGGAGCCTTTCCTTTTGTCATAGACGTTCTTTGGCTACAGACCAGTCCATCTGTTGGCACCACTCGCAGAATCTTGTGAGAAAAGAACTTGAACCGAGTTTTCGAAATAGACGGTAGATTGCGCCACTTGCTGCCCCGAACGTTTGTTTAATAATACTATTTTTGATTCTAATGATCAGTCTAGTGAAGATTGTTTATGGTGCTGTATGAGTTTCTCGTGTGGAACTTTTATATGGACTTGCTTTGACTCCAGTTTTATTTCGGAGTATTTCATTTTTAGACATTTTTGATTTTATTATATCGTAAGTCGAAATTTGTGTTTCTCAAGTATTAAATGTATAATCTAATGCATTTTATTAAAAGTACTGAGAATCGAAAGTGTTCCGCAATGCTTTCTTTACAAAGTTTTAAAGTTAAAAAAAAAGAAACTGTTATGAGACGTGAATGCAGAGTGTTTTCTTGGAATTATATTTTTCTTTTCTGAAATCATATAAAGTCAGCAAATTATAATTCGAAATATTAAGTTTTATATGATTTAAATACTTTTCTAAAGGTTGGCCGTAATAAAGGTATATTTGTAACAAATGTGACATCTTATATTTAAGAAAAAGAAGAAAATTAATTAACTTACGAGAAAATGAATGTGAGATTGTAATGCGCACTAAGTAGTCAACAAATATACAATGAAATTTCTCATATATTGTTGGATGTTTTAGGTAACATCTCGATCACTATTAACATTGACTTGGAATTTTGAAACGGTGCTGTAAAGAGCATGTACTTGCATTTTTTGTAAGGTTTCATGTGATGACATGCTGAAATGATTCTTTTATGCATTGTAAATAACTTTATATGTAGCATTGGCTGTATTAATTTATAGTGAATGTTAAGTATTTACTTATTTATCTGGAAAATTTGTCATATGTCATAGATGTCTGTTATTTACTATGAGATGTTTTCTGATAACGTCTTCCACTAAGCGATGAAACTGATCTGAAATTTAGTGAAAATGCAGTAGATAGCTTGCACTGACAATAGATGAATTGCAATCTTCAGCCTGAAAAGCTTCACCATGTTGTCCTTTCATAAATCAACTGTGTTTTCAGCCTTCTCTGCATTCAATATGAATATTTATGTAGATTATGATGTCACAGAGCGTGTTAAATAAGAAAGTTAGAAATTTTAAAAATATAGATATAAGTCTATCTGAATGAGAACATTTGTATACGTTATTATTTAAATGTGAAGAGTGAGTGTTAATAATTGTCATAGTTTGATATGTAGAAAATTCAGTTCTATTTTAAGAAGTAAGTTAACTGACTGCATTCATTTTATTTCAAAATGTTTAGTTCAGTATTTGTCTAAAAGCATATATTTTTTAGCTCATTCTTCAGCAAGTCAAACATTTCAAACTTGCATATGGATGAAGTTGGGCTGAATGGTATACCAATACTTCCCATTTGAAATACTGTAGCAGTTCTGTTCCATTAGAGCAGAGTCAGTTAAAAATATGGCCTTTTTTTTTTTTTGCCACCAGTTGCTGCCAGGTATACAATTATGAAATAAGTTAAAAAAACAAAAAAAAAAAAAATTAGTTCCAGAAAAAGTAAACTTTTTAAAATTTCTTAACATCTAAAGAAAGTAAATTTTTCTTTTAAATTTTTTAATCTACAATATTCTACACATAAATAAAAATAACAACAGAAAACAAAATTCAATCTAAACAGGTGGCATAAAATTATAAATATTGCAGAAAAAAATTCAGGGTTGGAATGCGCTTTAGCCCACTGCTTGGCGGCGATTATTTTTGAATGAGCAATAAACGCGCCAACATGGGTAACTCCATATAACATGTGTACGTTGCCTACATTGTGTAATTCGCTGAAGTTTTTTTTAAGTTTAAAAGGAACGCTGTGCACATGGCATTTTCTTGTAATTTATTTTCGTTATTTTAGCTTATTTTTTTCATTTGTGTACGTTGCCTACATTGTGCAATTTGCAGATGTTTTCTTTTTAAGTTAAAACGGAACGGTGTGTACATGGTATCGTTTGTAATTTTAATGCCCTTTTAAAAAAAATTCCTTCTTTCTTCGATGCCATTTTGGTTACGTTTTCGCGGAGCGTGTCGGGAAGGTTATGTAACGGCATAAAATGTGTAAGTATTACAACATAAAATGTAAATAATTAATTTAGACCTAACTGACAAATATTTTAATGATCATAATGTTCCTTTTGCATATTATTTTATTATCTTTTTGTGGCAACAGTTTCCATACTAATTTATGCTTTAGAATTCTATATTTTGTTTACAATAGGTTTTCACGGAGCGTGTCGGGAAGGTTGCAATTGCAAAGACGTTTCGCAGGAACGCGCCGAATTGGCGATTTTCAAAACATCGCCAAGCAGTGGGCTAAAGCGCATTTTCACCAAATTCAGTTTTTGAATATAACCAACGGCACATAAATTCTATCAGATATGACTCTAAATGGTTGTAAGCAGTGCCCTGCTGACATTTATATCTCCATTTAGCACTGCCCTACAATCACTCCATAGCATCCAGTTTCAAGGTCTACAAAATTATAACTGGGATTCACAATAAAATGTTCATACCAAGCATTTCTCAATTCCTCTTTTCTTATATCCTTTCTAGTAGTCTGAAAATATGATGCTGCTATATGTTATGTTTTCCTGAGTAGCAGTCATCAGTGTTGTAACGCAATGATTGGAACGACGACCAGAAAAAATTCTTTGCTTTCTCTGCATAAACTCCCAAATATCCTCCTCCCTTAAGAACAAACAGAGCTAACATGTTTTTTTTTTTTTTTTTTTTTTATTTTTTTGTGTGTGTATGAAAAGGCAGACTTTAAAGTAGCTATTCCAATCTATTGTCATATTATGGCTGATTTTTTACTGAAGTTACCAAAATTCAATCCCTTTTTTTTTCCACAGCAAGAACGTTCGTAACACTGCCTTATAGGAGCTTTGTTTGAGTTAAAAGTTAACTTCATCGGATGATTTTGAGAACAAAGTCCATTGCGATGAACCATTCCTTTCTTCTGAAAGAATCTCATGTCGGCCCAATCTATTGTCATATTATGGCTGATTTTTTACTGAAGTTACCAAAATTCAATCCCTTTTTTTTTCCACAGCAAGAACGTTCGTAACACTGCCTTATAGGAGCTTTGTTTGAGTTAAAAGTTAACTTCATCGGATGATTTTGAGAACAAAGTCCATTGCGATGAACCATTCCTTTCTTCTGAAAGAATCTCATGTCGGCCTCTTCGTCATAAGATAATTGCAAAATTGTGTAATCAATTGTATTAACAAAAATGGCGAAATATGGCAAAAAAATAATGAGTGATGATATTTGGCGTGTTATTGTATCATTGTTTTCTTCATTTTTAACTGACACCGCTGTAGCGGAATAGTACTCAATATATTAATTTCATGGAAAATGTAAGGATGGGCAGTGTTATACAGAAATGTAACTCTGTTGTTCAGCAAGTCTGGTCATTCGTTTTTCGTTGTACAGAGATTTTGCAGAATCTTAAGATATTCAGTGCCGGTAATAGTTTTATGTTCCATTGTATTCTCTTAGATTTTACTGCAAGTTAAGTATAAAGATATTAGTTTTGATACCAGCAACAGTGCTGGTATGTAATTCATAAGTCACTGTGATAACATGGCAGCTTCGCTAGTGGCTGAACGCTTAACATTGCTCTGTACTAGTAGATTGACTTGGAGTTTAACTCAGATGAATTGGCTGGCAGCATGGGTGTTTTCATGGTTTTTCTTATGTGTAACATGAATATAAGCTAGTTTTCCTTAGAAAGTACTCCATGAAGACGTTTCTTCCCATAGACAGATAATCTGCATGTACTTTGCCCCATTTAAATAATTCGACCTGACAGCAAATGTGGAAAATACACAGTCATTGAAGATACTTTTGCGTGTTAGTTAACATTTCTAGCAATCGCTGCATGCATTTTATTTTATTTCCGTATCAGGAACTATTATGTAAGTCTTAAGTTTGTTTACTATGGCCATTCAATCAAATGACATTTGCCAGACCTGGGAATGCTTCTGCAAAGTTACTGGGCCCTGTTTGAAATGAGTCTACCATTAATGTGTGATTTTTTGTGGAAAGTAGGCATCTTGGCTAGACTGCAGATTACGGGCCACTCGCCAAATGAAGCGAAATTGCGCCAAATCTGGTAACCTCTTGGCGTCATGAAAATTGTTAGGATTTAAGGTTACAGTTTTTAGCATTTAAGCGGGCTTTTTGAATTTTCGTCATTTCACTGTGCTTCTAGTAAATTGTGTGAGCAAAACGGCTGACATCGAAAGAGTTGAACGTGTGGATTTTACTTATTTGATTCGGTTGCAAAATAAGGGCGAAAGATGTGTGGTAGAATGGTGCATGAATTATGGTTTGATTGCGAATATGTACAGATGTGCTAAGTGTAAAAAATAGTATGAAATACTTAAAATGAAAGATGCAACAGATTTGTGTGAATGGAGGTGTGTGTCCATTGTATGTGGTTAAGCACATGGTTGAAATGAGCTGTAGAGTCGGTGTTGAATGAGTGCACCATTTTGAATTTCATCTTCATTGTATTGTTACATTTTAGTGTGGATATAACAAATGCGTGTTTCTACTATTTATTATAAACAAAAGTTTATTGTAAAAATATAAATTACGTAGTTAAAATTGTTTAACCACTTTCTGTTTTTTTACTATACTATTGCTCATGTTTCAGTAGATCGAAATTTTGAATTTTATCATTTTTTCTTCTGCATTTTTTAAAGTTTTAGATTAAATATGAATCAATGCTTTCCGGTCATTTATTGCTCATTTACTGCTTATTACAATTTCTTAAATTTCATGCTAAAACGTTTTACTCCATTTTGCTACTGTTAATCTTAAAAATGGTATATATTATGGAAAACGTTAATATTGTTGATGCCATAAAATACATAGTTATTAACTTTCAAATACTTTATCGTTGTTTTTCTTGAACTTCTGTTTTAGATATTTTTGCATGTTTACAGGATTCATTCAAATTCGCAACCATCTAATATGGTGATATGATGAATTAGCGATTTTCTAAAACGCACGAAAATAACCGATTTGGCGACTTTTCAAAAATGCGCCAAACTGGCCCGTAATATGCAGTTTTACCGGCATCTTTGATATTTGCAGACATTCAGTTGTGAATTTGAGAGGGGTATCATCTTTCAAATGTGAAAAAACCTTATTATTTCATTTCATTCGATTTGAAGAATTTGCTGTCATATATGTCATTTTCACAACTTTTTGTATTCTTAATGTATTTGTACTTTTAAAAATATATTTTTGTACTCTTCGGAATATCCTGTATGATCATGGCACATGTCACTGTGATATAGTGTAGGTCTGAAATGATTTAAAATCTGCTGTAGTGTATGAAGAATTTTTCTGAGCAGTTGCTTTGTGACTGAAGTCATACAACATTGATAGTCTGTCCTTATTTGTTCCTGCATTGCTGATAGATTGTTGTTCTTCCCAGTTAATCGAAACACAGACTTCTTTTCATTAAGGTAGTATTGTACAAATGCCTTCTTTTCCTTAGACAATTAGTTCCTTGTTTTTTTTTTTTTGGAACTACTCTTATATCAGTCCCCGGTTGGCGACAAATTTCTCGCCAAACATTTTTGGCGAGAAACTCCACGACATGCCTTTACTATCTAAATTTTTTGTTTACATTTCGGACTTTAAGCCTAAAATGTCTGCAAAAACGCGGTTTTCACATGTGCAAAAACCACATTTTTACACACAATTTATGCTATAAGTCCGAAATAAAAACAAAAAATTTACATAGTAAAAGTGTGAAGTTTCTCACCAAAAATGGTTGACGAGAAACCATGTACACAGCGATCTGTTTTAACTTTAAAAAACATCAGAGAATTGCAGAATTCATGGCACCGTGCGGAATTCGTGGCACTAAGCAGAAATCATGACATTCTGCAAACCTCGCTGAAATAAGCTAAAATAATAAGAATAAATTTTAAAAAATATATACTGTAAGCATAAACACAAACAATAAAGAAATAATTCATTAATAACACAATCATCTTAAATACAATATTCATTAAATACATTACAAAATGCATTAACATTCCCTGAAATACACGAGAAAAAACATAGCTTCACTTACCATTCAAAATTCTTTCGGACTTATGATACGTCATGCTCGGCTTCAAAAATCCTCACCAAAAATGTTTGATGAGAAACCATGTAGAAAGCGAGTGGCTTTAACTTAAAAAAAAAAAAAAATCACAGAATTGCAAAATCCTAGGCCTTAACGCAACCTACGCTTTCCCCAAACATCGAAACTCCAAACGCAAAACAAAACCACGGCACCCACTCAACTTTCAACGTCAAAAGGGTTGCTATACCAAAAAAATCCCGCCAAAAACCATCGCGTAATACACAATCGTGCCAAAAACCAGCACAGAACACATATCGCCACATTTGGCGACCACATATATCCGGGGAGCAACCGGAGACTTAGAGTAGAGCCTTTTTCTTTATCACAGCTTATGGCAATCATTTTTCTTTCATTTGGATAGTTCTGGTATATTAATAAAAAAAGTTGAAAAATAGGATCTATAACATAGCTATTTGTTTATTTCTATACGTTGTCATATTAGAAAATTGTTTTGCAAATGGTATCACAGAGTTTATTCAATTAGATACAGTAAAACATTTGTACCAAAATTGCAATCTATCCCTCATACATTGAGTGCAAAACAACAACAGGAACAAAAAAAAAAAAAAAAAAAAAAAAAAAAAAAAAAAAAAAAAAAAAAAAAAAAACTGAAAGCTTTCAGATTTTACATTACGCCCAAACGGGCATTTTTTAAACAGTGTCTGTGTTACCTTTATTTATTAAGTATCATGTTCTTTGCACTTAAACCATGAAATTCAATTAAACAGCACTATCGCAAAATAATTTAAAAATGAGCATATCTTTAGAATTTCCGATACACAGTCTTGGTCACTGATGATATTTTGTTTTTGTTTCGTACAGTGTTGCCATTGCTCATTTTGAAATCATTTAGTTTCTTAATAAAAAATTGGTGAAAGTGTTACAAAATGTGAAATCAATTCCAAATTTGGGCTTCCAGATGCCCATATTCGAAGGAGGATTACGTTATTAAAAATTTGATGGCTCTAGGTACAGTTGTTTTGTCACAGTGCGATAAACATACGTACATTTATGCAGAGTCTTCATTATTTAATTTCTCTAAATATATCACAGGGCGATATTATCTGGTGGCAACAGTTTCAAAACTGATACAGACATTTACAGTGAATTGACATAAAATGCCAAAATGAAATTAATAGTCCTTTTGAGCTAATGCTCCTTTGGACTAAAAATAATGTATGTACAAAAAATAAAGTTTAGCCATTTTGTTGGAGCATTTTATCTCATTTGAATAATCAGAAATTTCAAATAATTGGAAAGTACTAAAGTATCTTTCAGCTGATATCCATTTCACTGGGTAAATTTTTGAACTAGTCTTCAAAATATTCAGATGTGATTACCTTTGGATTTTTTGGTTCATGGTATGTTCTGATATTCTGTGGTGCAATTGAATTTTAGGCATACATCCAGTTGTAAAATAAGCATCCTTCACACTGTTTCAATGTAAATTGTTTTTCCTTTTACAGTAACTCACTTTATCCATTCATTGGAACATTCCAGGCTTGACACTAAGTGGAAAACTTCACAAAATGCCTTCATGAAAAAATTTGCTATTTTCTGTTTTACACACCACTTACTGAAAAGTCATGAAAAAATTTCACAAGGCAAAGTAGTATGTTACCAAAATAGGTATGTTGCAACCCATGATGTCACCAAAAAGTATTGGCAACTGATGTATGCGCATAGCACATGTCTGTTATGACTTGTGTGCAGTGCCGATGTTGTATGATACCAAAAGTTTGTGCAATTCTCTGAAGCAAAATCTGATAGCTGTGTATACAGGAAAAGCAAATGTGAAAAAAAGAATTTCTCAAAAAAGATATGTTTTTGTTGTTCTCATGTTCCTTACTTTTTAAATTTTATTGATCAGTTGCTCCTGTACAGAATTCTTAGTGCACCACCATTTTGAAAAAAGACATTGTCTTCTGTGATAAAAACTTAGTCGGCAATGAGTTCGCTAATGCTTTTCAAAGTCGACAAGTTTGTGCCTTTTTGGTGGGGGATTCAATTAATCAAAGGACTGAATATTTAAAAGTAGAAAACTGGAATAAAAGTTATACAAAGAAAAGATAAAAACAAAGAGTTATGCTTTTGAGTGCTGCTTCTTTGCCTAATTGATTTTAGCAATAACTTTCATAAAATAAATTCCTCATTTGAGAAAACATAAGTAAAAAGTCCAAGTTCTTTTCTGTTAGAAGGGTGCCACTTAATGCCAGACATAAACATTGACATGAAGCCTAATTGGTGGTGTAGATAAAGGGGGGAAAACTGCCTCCATGCACAGCATCCAGGTGGCACCAAATTGATGTTTCCCATTGTATTATGGCAAACAGGACAGAGGGCAAAATCTACATTTATCCCTGGGCAGTGAAAACCATAACTATGCCTTTGAATCAAACTAGATGGTTATAGCTCTTATGATACATAAAGTTTCAAGTACAATGTAATATATGTGATGTTTAATGTGTGCAATTCTGAATGTTTTAAGCAAAAACGTCATTGTATGCATGGAATAAATTAGGTAGTTGTTTTATGTACACAGCAATCTGTTTTTGCTTAAAAAAAAAAATCACGGAACTGTATAAATTTGACGATTAATGACTATCTTCACTTGAATGGAAAAGTAACTGACAATCTAGAATAGAAAATTACTGGATTGATATCTATTTTTCTTGTTTGTTCACAGCAACACTATTGCTGACATGACATAAACGGTGGCCAAATGAGCATCAAAGCACATTTGGTATTTTGACGCCCATTTAGCTACTGGTATCATGTTAACAGAACAGCAACAAAATTACGTTATGGGCATTTATGTACATACGTACATTTTATGAAATGGTACGTATGTTTTCAATGAATTCTGAAAACCTTTCAAGCCTTTTTTTACACTTTCATTTTCATCTACATTTTCCTTCCTTTCATTGCCTTTGTTCATCTAGTGATCTTTAGAACACTGGTAGTTTTATTTTTAGTGTGGTTCCTAACAGAATGAGCTGTTTGCATCAGTGCTTTAATGATGTTTCACATTTGTGATAAAAATGCGAATTAATCTCCATGTGAATGATCTTTACATATATTCTCCGTTTTCCAGGATAGGTAGCCCTGTTCTGTGCTGTGATGACATTGCTCATTTTCTGTCCACTAATCTATGCATTTATTAAAATTGATCTACATTGTGAAAGCAGAAGTTAGTACTTAAGTATTATCTCTTTGAATGTGAAAGTAGGTTGCCATCAAACTATGAAAGTTGGCAGAGATCCCACAGAAGTTGTGTTAATTGTTTTTGCAGAATCCTTAGTCGCAGTTCTTAAAATAAAGCATTCATCTATCTCTCTGCACAATCCACCAAATGAGGTAAGTGTATAAAGGTATTTCTCCTACCTTCTTTGCATGCCTTTATGGTGTAGTAGTCAGCACGCTGTGTGCGTATTCCAGAGGTCCATGGTTCGAGACCCGGCAAAGGCATTGCTCATTTTTCACCTCTCCTGTTTTAAAAAATGCCTGTCTCTATACAGGCGCCCTAAATAAAATGGTTGTGGATGATGATTCTCCATCACCGGGATTTGGTGATTGGGTTCCCTGAATCCCAATCGCCCTTTAAAAGGGGGAGTATATAAAGTATTTCTCCCACCTTCTTCACATGCCTTTTTGGTGTAGCGGTCAGCACGCTGGGCGTGTATTCCAGAGGTCTGTGGTTCAAGTCCCGGTGAAGGTGTTGCTCATTTTTCATCTCACCTAATGTCTGTACAAGTGATTTCAAAATCCCCGACTTGGCATGCTCTTGTGTCATCTCCTGGAGTTGGACCTCTCCAAAAGACACTGTGGAAGACCAAAGCATTTAAAATGTTGAAAAACTAAAATAAATACAAAAAAGTTGAAAAAATTTAAAAAACTGAAACAGACTAATTTGTAAAATTTGAAATCGTTACTGAACAAAATTTAAAAAACTGAAACAGACTAATTTGTAAAATTTAAAATCGTTACTGAACACTGAAAAATTAAAACACGTAACCTTAATGTAAAAAAAAAGGGGGTCTATTTCCCATAACTCCCATTTATTTCTTAAATTGAAGGTGGCCAGGCACATGGACATCTAAAATAGTGCAGCCATCAGAATCATGAAGAAATCCTTCATCGGGAGTTGTATTGTACATAGTTTCCTACAGAAATAAAACTTATCGATTACCGTATGATTAAAAACATTCAGGTCTTTGATTTCATATTTCTGAGGGCATCCTTCAAACCACTTTTGCATCACTAACGAAATTGTACACATATCCAAATTTCTCAAACCAAACCAAGGTCCTTTCCTTACATTCCTGGACACATCATTCCTTCCTCTTTCACACTATACGGTTTTCTACAAAACTACTCCAAACTATGATTTATTGCCTTTCTACCCTTCATTTTCTTCGATTTCATGCTTTTCCCACATTTCAGATATTCATACCATGATCTAGTCAAACCTTCTTTCATATAGAATGTACCTCTTTCATCTAACACAGTTCTCTTTCCTAAAGCAGGCTGTTCCAAAAATTCAAAGAGTCATAGAAATCAAATGTTGAATAATTTTAAAAATGTAAAGTTTAATATGTACATTATTTACAAGTAATCACTTACAGATTTGCATTGATCATTAAAGATCGAAATACTTATGCCAATCGAAAAATCTGATCTTTTAATAGGAACTTGATTGTTATTGTTCCTATTCAACCAGTGTGCGAATTTATGCCCGAAGCTATCTATCTACCTATCCATAGAGCTCCCGGTGGAGAGTCTGCTGATATTGAAAAAAAGGCATGTCACATTTCACAGAAAATGCTAGCGCCATCTATCAATTAATCAAAATAATTTCCACACATTCCCCACCTGAACTCTGTCAAGAGTTCACATTAATCTAACAACAATCAAATTTATAACAATAAGTACTTTGACATATAGTTATAAAACAATTAATAAGTATATTAAATGAATAGGAAATACAATTAAACTATAATAATTATACCAAATTCTATAAAAATTAATATTAACATCATTCGTAATCATATGAAACTAAAATAGCAAAAATAAACAATTGCACAAAAACATATGGAATCAACTCATATTACTAAATAATAAAAATTGTTTTTAAAGTTCTAAAGGATATAATAATTGAACTGGTCATCTTATTATTGTTCCATCAGCAGATTTTAGTTCACAAGAACGAACTTTGTCGTCATGACCACGAAAAACTTTTATTACTCTGCCGCACTTCCACAAAAGTTTGCACTTATTGTTTCCTTCTATTAAGACGAGATTGTCAACTTTGAGATCATCATAAGAGTTAGGATTCTCTAATTGACGAGCTGTCCAAAGATCCATTAAATATTGTTTTTTCCATCTAGTCCACAATTGTCTAAGCAATAAATCTTGATAAATCTTTCTTTTGGTCAGAGAGGACTTGGTAGAGCCATCTTTAACAATGAAGTTAAAGTTGATAGGTAGTGTAGAATCTTTTTTTCCGAAAATCAAGAAACTGACTAGTGATTCCTTATGGTCACTGTACACATAGGTCAATGGACGAGAATTCAAAACAGCTTCCTCTTGTGCCAAAACCGTTGACAATTCTTCAAACATTAGTAAGGCTTTACCAAGAATTTTCTTTAAGCATTCTTTCACTGATTTTACTAATCTCTTATAGAAACCTCCCCACCAAGCCCCTCATTCTATTATAAACTTCCAATCGATTTTCTCATTCGACAGAAAATCTTGAAATTTCTCATTTGACAACAGTTTAGAGTAATTTTCGAGTTCCTTTTGCCCCTTTTTAAAGTGTTTGCGTTGTCCGAATAAATTACTCCACAATTGCCTTTCCTAGAGGTGAATCTTTTGAATGCCATCAAGAAAGAATCCGTAGAGAGATTTGGTACAAGTTCCAGATGTATGGCTCTAGTGGTAGCGCAATTAAATAATGCTACATAGGCTTTTTGACTCCCTTCGATGTTTTTTCCAACTTTATATGCCTTCTTTAGATACTCAATTCTTTGGGATAAAAGCATTCTTGTTCAGATCTAATCCAATAATTTTCGGCATCTACTAATTCTTTGGTTGTTAATGAACCTGTCAAATGGTTTGTTTTCCTAATTTTACCAATGAATCGCCTCATCCAACTGGTTATGCTCAGCAATTTTCTTAAATTACTATATTTTGAGATATATATTAACATTTCTTCAACTGCCGTGCACACAAATTCATAAATATCATTAATATTCTTGCGGTGTTCTAATTCTTCTTCAACGATAGGTTTTTCTTCATTCTGTTGTGGCCACAATTCAGACGACATTCTAAGCCATTCTGGTCCTTGAAACCAGATAGGATTGTTTTTCAGCTCATGAAGTTTAGCTCCTCTCGAAGCCAAGTCAGCTGGGTTACTTTTTCCAGGGCAGTAATGCCAATTTTCTGGAGATGTTAAATTTTGTATTTCTTGAATACGATTTTTAATGAAATGCTTAAATTTCTTTGCACACTCCTTTATCCAGAAATGTGTGATTTTCGAATCAGTCCAGAAAAAACAAGAAAGTTGTAATTTCAAAACTTTAATGATGCTAGTGCCTAACTTAGCGAATAAAAGAGCTCCCATGAATTCCAACCTAGGTAAGGTGAGCTGTTTTAAAGGCGCAACTCTAGTCTTGGAAGCAGCAAAAACGTAAAAATTTGTTTGTTACTGGAAATTATACGTAGATACGCTACTGTACCATACGCCTTTTTGCTATCGTCAGAAAAACTGCAGCTCAATCCTTTCCACATCACTATTACCAGTTGCAAAATGATAATATCATGGAATACCGATTTTGTCCAAACTGGAAACTTCTTTGCACCATTTTTTCCATACAGAGCATAAATTTTCTGGTAGTTTATCATCCCAATCTAAAGCAAGTACCCAGATTTGTTGCAATGTGATTTTGATTCTAAGTACGAACGGTGACAATAGACGTGCAGGATCAAAAATTTGATTGCCTGCAAGACAAAACGTTTAGTATTAAGTTGTTTTGATAGAAATGTTATCAAATTTTTGACACAGTAAATTGAGCCATTTTGATTATCCCAAGCGACTCCTAACACTTTGAATGGAGGGTTTTTAACTTCCGAAATTTGAGGAGATTCTTCTCATTCAATACCTTCTTTATTGCACAATTTGCGCAGTACTTGAGAATTGGTGTGCCATTTATGTAGAATCATATTGGCATCTCTAAAAATGCTGATGCATTCTAAACTGGTATTGAATGCAAGTTTAATGTTTTGGTGTCCTCCAGTGATGTCATTTACATAAATGTGATCATTTAGAAATTTGCAAGTGGCAGGGTAGGTTTTCTTATATTGTTTCAGATAGTGTTTAATGATTGCAGCCAATAAAAACGGACTAATATTTACGCCAAATAACAGATGAGTGAATCGGTAAGTTATGAAATTTTGTGGATCTTCGAATGGGTTTTCTGTAAACAAAAAACGTGTTACATCTCTGTCTTTCTCATCTACTTCTGTCTGCAGAAAAGCCTGCTTTATGTCACTTGTAAAGGCTAGAGGACAAAGCCTGAAAGCTAATAAAAGTTAAAAAAATGTCAGGATATAAATTTGGACCAATATGTAAGCAGTCGTTCAACGAAATTTCACCAGGTCCATGTGAGGATGTGTCGAATACGATACATAGTTTACTAGTAGTTCGACCACTGTGAATGATTTCTCTGTGAGGCAAATAAAATGTGATTTGAGTTCAGTGTCTGAAACTGGTTCAATGATGTTTTGTTGTAAATAATCTTCTAAAACTGTCTGGTATGAATAAAAAAGTTCGGGGTTATTCTGAAATCGCTTTATAAGTTTCTCAAATTGTTTCACCGTAACCGCTTTATTATCATGTAACTCATATTTTCTATCAGACTTCCATGGTAGCCTAACCTTGTAACGAGAATTTTTATATAAAATTTCCGATCCGAATTTTTCCATTATAGCACCTTCCAATGGATCATATGATTCATTTTCAGGCTTTATACCTAAACTTTCAAGCTCCCAAAATTTTTTTATCCGATCAGATATTATATCTTCCTCAACTACATTATTAAAGGCTGTAGAAGTGCACGTTGTACTTTTAGTGTGTAACCTAGCAGGACCATCTGAAAAGCGTTTCTGCAGCTACTAAATGTTTGTCTAAACGCTTAAGTTTCCCAGTCACTATATCACAGTAATAATCAGCTCCTATCAAAAGAGTTATTTTTTCCTCACAATCCCAAGAGTCTGCGAGTTGTAAACCTTCTAACTGTTTGCCTATAATGTGTTTATTCACGTTAGGAGGTGGTAAATCAGAACATGAAATTTGTTAAGTCACGAGGGCGTCAATTTCGATTTTTGAATTCGGTATTTCTTTCTTCTCTAACTTTATTTTAACAACATTAAATGTTTTTCTAATGCATGTTTTATTTCCAAACATAAATACTGAAAGAGTTTCTGTTCGAATAATAGGAAGTTTAAATTTATCAGTGATTTCTTTTCCCACGAAAGAACGCATACTACTTGAATCTAGAAGAGTTCTTATTAAAACCGATTACGTATTTGTTCGGAGTGTTATGCAACACGTTTGAAGCGAAATGGTTTTAATTTTGTTCCTGGAGAATGCTGAAAGAACATGCGAATCTTGTACATTTTTTTCTTTTATTTCTTTCTCAGCTTGAAAGCATGTAGAACGGTTATGCTTGCCCTTGTATCTGGAACAAACGACACCACTTTTGCATTCCTTCATTCGATGTTTCGATTTCAAGCATAGAAAACATCTTCCTTGCTTATGCAATAAATTTCTCCTCTCATCAACTGTCAATGACTCACATTTTTCAGTAACATGTTTAGATATATTGCAAAACAGACACCAATTAGTAGTTTTGTTTTCACTAACTCATGCCAAGAGCTGGTAAGCAGAGGGCGTTATATTCTCCCTGCCCCCTTTTCTTTATAAACACAGGAAGTGTTTTCTGATTTATGAGTAGAGAGCAAAAGAGGGTTTCGTTTCCGGCATTATAATTCCGATCAAATAAATTGCATTACTTATCAACATTAAAAAAGGATGATGAATTCATTTTACGATTAAACTTTTGCGAAGTTTTAAAATGTCACTGAATTTAGTTACTGTGGTAAGATTCAGAAGTTTTTGCATGTGTAAGTTTATAATATCTTTCCTGCTAAACCTGTTTTTAAGTATTTCAACAGCTTCAACGTAATTTGGTTCCGAAATACAGAAACCTTCTATCGTGTGTGCAGCGTTGCCGCATAAGTACGGTTTTAAGTAATTAAAGTTTTTGATTTTTGTTAAAGATTCATTATCGTGGATTGCTACTTTCAAAAACTTGTCCACTGGGTATTATCTCCTTAGAATTTAGAGATAGTTAATTTTGGGAGCCAGGTAAATTTATTGCTTTTGTTTTGAGAATCTTTGGCGGTTTCTTTAAAAATGCTATTTTTATTATCAGAATTTGTGACTTTAGTTAATTCTTTCAATTTTTGATTCGCTCTAAACTGCCATAATTGGATTTTCTCTTCGTATTCTATAGAAGATGTTATTTCAGTTTTCTAAAAATTTTTGTAAAGCAAAAGAAGTTTGCCTGAAAAACCATTTTCTGTTCGTGTCAGCTCAGCTAAAGAAGGAAGTGTGTAGTGGTCAAAGGATTGCTTGAAATAACTCTTTCTCTCTCATCTACTCCCATCTAGACCAATCAGAACTTCTAAATCTAACAAATGGACTGAGCATGCATGAAAATGGTCTGAAACGTGCTGCACTTCTGTTGCGATCTCATGCCTTAACACTTTGACTGCCATGGCTATCATATGTGATATCCAGTGATATTTCCGTTGAGACACTGGCTATCCGATATGATAGCCATGGTGTTTCAACACTTCAGGCCATGGCTATCAAATATGTTATCAGTTACATGAAAATCGTATTGGAGCTTGATTGTTGGGCGCCCTACGATGTGTTAGGTATACGTGGTTTGCGCAAATTGGTATATGTGACGATTTTATGAGCTAAGTTTTATGAAAAATTAAATATTTGGAACATGCAACAAAAAAGGGAATATATATAAATAGAGAGAGAGAGTATGTGATAAATATATATAAAATATATGATAAATACATATATTTGCAATTTGTGAAAGTAAAAAGAATATAAATACATCATGTTATTGCCTTTATTTCAGGATAAAGTTACATTCAGTGTTTAGCATTGAAGCAATTACGACACATTTGAGGCTGGTCAGGACAATTGTCACAGTATGTGGAAATTAGCTTTGCTTTTTTTCTGGCTTGTTCACGACCCTCTGTCTTAGAAATATTGATATAGCATATATGGCATTTACGTCGTACCTTTTTACCATTTTCATGGATCCTATCAATCAGGTGGTGCGTTTTTTTTACTTGTTTGCTCATTACGATCAGGATCTATAGCCATACCAAGCAACTGGAAAACTAATCTCTCTCTAAATTTACAAATTTTCATTTTGGATTTTGTTACATGTCGATATACAACCCATGCGTTAACTACTGCAACGCCTAACAACAATTCTAATCCTAGTTTTCTGTACCACTTAACACCTTTTCTTAGTGTTGTGGCATAAGCCCCCATCTGATCTGACAAATCTATGCCAGCTTTGCCTTTATTGTATGCCAATATGGCTTCAGGTTTTTCTAAAGCCCTTCGATATTGTCTATTTGTTTTTGTGCTGGTAGATGGTTGTTCAGATAATAAGTTGGTTGAGGGTATGACTGCAAATTGATTTGCGCTGGTTGATGGCATGCTTTGTAGAAGGCTTTGGCTTGTTGAAGTAGTTGCAGCATGTTGATTTGTATTTTTCCCTTGCTCCATTTGCAATGCTCGTTTTTTCCTAGGTGCAACTGGAACAAATATAGGTGCATGTTTTGTGCTCAATATCCGAACATCACGGGTGTCCTTCCATTTTAACACAACAATGCCATTCTCGTCTTCTCTGGAAATCATTTCTCCTTTCTTTAAGTTTGCTTGGAGGACTTCCTTTGGGATATCTCTTTTATTTGCTCTTAGTGTTCCAACAACATGCGTTTTTTTATCTAGCAAACACTTTGCCAAATCATAACTAGTATAAAAATTGTCTATATAGAGAGTTCTGCCTTGATTGAGAAGTAATTCCGCTAGTTCCAAACACACACTTTTTGCTAATCCGGTTTCACGCTCTCCAGATGCAGACTTTCCAGTATAGACTTTAAGACCCCATGTATATCCATCAACTGAACACAGCTTGAACAGTTTGACTCCATAACGATGGGATTTATTTGGAATATATTGCCTGAAAATTAGGCGCCCTCTCCATGGAACAAGAGTTTCATCTATAACGAAATCTTCTCCCGGGTAAAATAGGGCTTTGAACTTTTGTTGTAGCATGTCAACTAGGTGCTGTATTTTTCGCAGCCTGTTACTGGTATCGCTCGTTTCATTGTTATCAAAATGAAGCATAGTTAGTAATATCTGAAAACGATTTCGTGACATTATCGCACGTGGAATTGTCATGTTGTAGACTCCATTTTGTGACCAATAGTCTTCCAAACGACCTAGTGGTACCAAACCCATCCACATCATCAATCCTAAGAATTTTTTCATTTCTTCATGATTTGTTTCATTCCACCGATTTATCCTGGAATGCTTCAATTTTGGTTGTGATGAAATAATTTGCCCTGCATATCTGTTTGTTTCAACAACAATGTGGTTAATGATCTCTTCATCAACAAGTAGTAAAAATATATCCAATGGTGTGCTTTGTTGTGAAATGTCTGATTGCAAACCATGCTTTCCGATAAACTCAAACACTTTTTGTCTGCCCACATATTCTGTCCATCCATCGGTGGTGATTATATTATTCTCCTAGTCATAACTGTCGGGTAGGTCTGTCAAATCCTCAAATTCTTCATCAGATACCACAGTAACAATAACATTATCAATATCATCGTCCATATCAGTTTCGTCAGATGAGCTTTCAGGGGAATATGCAGGATCCGCGTGAGAATCAAATAAATCAAAGTCTTCATCATCCCATGAATCATAGCATCTCATAGCTGCAGCTTCAATTTCTTCCAAAGTTAACTTTCTCTTGCTCATTGTAATAAAAATTCAAATAATTCTAACCTAAACAAAATAATAGAAATAAAATCATATAAATAAAATAATAAAAAAAACCTGAAACTATAATCTTTTAAGCTCATTCTTTCATATATTTGAATTTAAGATATTCTACTATAGAAACATAAATCTAAATAAAAAAATTTATTGATAAATGACGAATTTAGCTGGCTATCAAATAAGATAGCCATGGCCACGCATGGAAGAATTTACACTAACTTTCGTGGTGTGCTTTGGCTATCATTTTTGGTAGCCAGGATGAAAATCTCCCCATGTGTTACAAAATGAGTCAGATTGAAAAATATTGTTTTTATATATAGTTTTATGTTGAAAAAAATACAAATTACACAAAAAAAAAAGTTTGGCCCCGTGGTGAACATTTGCAATTTTGGCTTGGCAGTCAAAGTGTTAATGATAAGCATTATTACAAGATATAACATTACAGGTTCCATTAAATAAAAACATAGAGACTTTATTCAGCTAACCATCAATATATTTATATTCCAGTAGTTTTTTCAAATTATTCAAAAACAAGAAAGATTGCTGTTGCTAATCTAGAGTAACAAAATGAAAAGATGTTAAGAGATCCCATTCATTGTAGATAATCAGTTGAACACAAGGTGTAAACACAATGTACTTCCGCCTTGAGCTGTTTGAAGACAACATAACTTTTAAAATAAAAGAAATGAAATTAATTTAAAGTTACAAGTCTAATTTATCGGGAATTTTCACAATATGTTCACTTTTGCTACACACAGGTGGTAACTCTTGGAGCATCATCAGAAGAACCTTCTAGTAACACCCTTTCAGTTTCTTTTTGAATCTTCCATACTCAACTGGAAGATTCCTTGAATTGGTCTCAATAATTCAGTACAGTTAGCTGTTTGTCTGCATGCTAACCTGACAGCATTATCTGATCCTGGAATTAATTCAGTGACAAGTCCTAATGACCAGTTAATATGTTTCATATTTTCACAGCCAATGAGTATAACATCCACAGATATTTCATTCTTGTAAAATTTCGATTCCTTTTGCTGAATTAAAAAACAAGATATTCAGATCTGAAATTATAGTGCAGATCTACCAGTATTTTTTGAGAATGTTGGAGCCTTTTATTTAAGGATTTCATACCCACTTCATCACAATCTTGAATATTTATGTTAAGGATAGTATGTAAAAATAAATTTGGTGAGACTGCAACCAGTTCATTGGTTTTGGAGATATAAATCAGAGGACAGGAATTTCCTCTTACTTATATCTCCGAAAGCTTCCCACGGGAGGTTCAATATCGCATAAAATGGTTGTCATCTCTTCAAAGGAAAGATATGCCCTTTTTCAACATTCCTGCGACTTCAAACACAGTTGACTCAAGTCATCTGTTTTCTAGCAGTGAAACTGAAGGTGCATTTAAATTATCTCCTTTTATGTCCTTTACACATGGTACATTTTGAGATCACTCATTGAATAGTTTCTCTGCCATTAGTTACCCAATACCGTTCACTTACGATATTTAATGAAGTTTGCGTACCAGCATGAGTATTTCATTTGTGTTCTGTCATTGTAAGTTTATCCGTGACTGAATGCTATGAAGGGTAAAGGACAGAGTGTATTTCCAATGTACCAGTTTTGTATTTTAAAGGAGGATTCCTTGCTTATCTCTGTAAACATTCAATGATTTTAATTTGTTATTTGTATCCCAAGTAAACTTTTCCTCTTGTACAAGCTTAATTATTTTCTTCTCAGCTTCATTGTATTCTTCATAAGATAATTGTTCAGTTTTTCTGTTAATACTTGGGTTGCTCCAATTAAAAATCAATTATCTCATCCAGGCAACCATTAGAACCAATTTGCCGGAGTATGAGAACTATTCGTAGTATTTTTTCCTTCCATCACATTCACAATGGTTATTGTCTTCTAGGGAAGAATTACATCAGTTACATCTAGAGGTCTGATTTGAAAAACTGGTGGTCGAAATAATTTTGGTTTTCCCTTTTTCTTGCCATACAACTTTTAAATTATAAGTTGAATCACTGGAAAGGCCAGTTAGTTGGATTATCTTTGAGCCACAAAGTACCCTCCCACCATCTAGATGTCACTAGCTGTTGGAAAGAGCAGCCTCTAAATTGGAGGTCAGCCAGATTAACTTCCACAGCTGTGGAGTCAGAATTGAAGTTAGGCAGATTTTGGGGTAAAAGGAGTCAGAGCTGGACTCTGACTCCAGTTTTTGTTTGAATTTGAAATGGAATTAAAGTTAATTTAAAAAATTTAATGATAAACTGAGTTATTATTTTTATTTATGGACTACATCTATTAATAAATAGTTATTTTCTATTTTGTTGACATATTAATAAATATAAGGGAGGAGGATGGATGTGATATTTGGCATTATTGATTAAACTGATTCATTTAGTTACAAGCAGCATACATTCATTTAGTTACAAGCAGCATACATTCATTTAGTTACAGCAATAGCAGCAGGAACTCCCAAAATTAATGCCATTCTTAGGAACCGAGCAGGAAAAGAAGCAATTATTGATCAAGCAATGCGATGGGATGTACATATTTGATGATATAGAGGGTATTAGAATTAAGAACTTTTTTAGATAATGTAGATAACCCTAATGTTTCATTAATGGAAAGACTGTGGAATGATCTTGCAGATTTGGAAACTCTTCTTTCTACACTATATATGGCCACAAAAAAGCTACAATCTGAAGAATTAACGGGAGAGTAGAAGAATGTGATGTTTGTTGTTTCTGAAATGGAGGTCTTATTGCAGAAGGAATCATTTCTTCAATGAAGAAAAGAGAAACTAGTTTGCTAGACAATAAGATCTTGCTGGGCTCAATATATGTAGATCTTAAACATCGAAAAAAAGGTTAAAGAAAGCCATCTATGAATTTTCGTTCAGAATGAAATTATTTTCAGAACAGTTGGAGTATTCAAATCAAGACAGCCAGACTGCAGACATTGCAACTGAGTCTCTATCATCCTCTTCCACTGATGAATTAGATTTTGAGAAATATTTCGATAATATTGAAAAGGCTAAGCAAATGAAAATAAAGAACCAAGAGCCTTTAGATATAAAAATGAAAAAATACAAACAAGATTTCTACAGAGCCTTTGAAGAAATAGAGAAATATGATTGCTCTTGCCAGACACCTCTTTTTAGAACTTATAAAAATCTATCCTGGAAAGTTAAAAGAAGTAGCCCTAACAGTAACAGCTCTTCCTCCTACTCAAGTTAGTGTGGAAAGACTCTTCTTAACTGTGAAGTTTATATTATTGGATCTACGGTCCCCTAACAAAGACCTTGCCAAAGCTATACTGTTTCTTAGAAATTGCTAATGCCAGTTTTTCCATTTCATAATAAATAATTTGCTATGCCATCAAAATTTTTTTTTTCCTGTTCCAATTTTTTTCCCTTCTTTTATGTTAAAAAAAATAAGTTGTAACACATGTGTATATGTTTACATATATATGAGGAAGTTGGAGTGAGTTATTTCACCCTGTCTACTCTACAGCCCTGTTAACTTCACGTGACATATGTCATCAACATTCAGGTGTTGTCAGATTTCTGATTTCTTTCACGTGATTGCTTACAAATACTGATCATACTTCATTTTGCATCTAAGCTAAGACAGTTGTGGAATATATCTAGAAATTAGGGCTTAAGTCACTTCAATCAGAATAATAAATCCTTTAACCACAGAAACATATAGTCTTGCTCCAGTAAGTGCTGCAATCAATTTTAAACATGATGTGGTAATAGCCTTTGGTGGAGCTACTTGAGATCTTGCTGCTAAAAGACTAACAGCTACTATATTCTCCTTTTCCACTCTGAAAAATATGGCAGCAGTATACGCATGTCGGCTAGCATCACAAAAAGTGTGAATACTCATGTATTGCTTTTGACTGGAAGAAATATTGAACCAGTATGATATGCTGACTTTTTCCAATAGAGGCAAGTCTTTAAACTAATTCATTTTCAGTATCAGCATCAACTTTTAAGTCTCAAGAGTTTCTGTGTTTGTATATTTTCTGGAGCAGCCAGTTTGGAAAGAACATGATGTCACTCAACTGGAAATGCTTTAGCCAACCTAAGTTTAGGAGCATTATGTCATCTTTTTGATTCCAAGATATCCTGAACACTGTTGATAGCAGGGCATCCTTTTGTCCTGTATATTGCCAATCTTTTAAATTAATTTTCTCTTCTGCCATAATAGTTTTCCCATCTTCTATGAATTGTAAAATTTCCTTTTCATTGTCAACATAAAAACTTTTTCTCAGAGGTGCATCATAATTTGAATTTTCTGGATTATTTTCTCAGGTGATATTTTATGAATGCTCGTAAGAAGTATGAACTGCTGATTACACAAAAAAAAATCATTTAGTACGACGAAATATTCTTAAATTACCATTTGTAGTCTACCATAGTAAACACAAGAAATATTTATCAACCTTTCAAACACTAATCTGCAAAAGAGGCTTCTTAATATCAGCTGAAATTCAATATTTCCTTTCTTTAAGTCTCAAGAGAAGATTCGAGATAAGCTCGAAAAGATTTGGATCACTATTCAGGTGTTGATTTAAAGAAGGCATCGACATCTCCTTGGCATTGAAGACAGGTCTAATTTTTGTTATACCATATAATTTCACCACAGGACTATGAGGAAAAGAACAACCTATGACTTCAATTTCTTCTGGTGGTAGTTCCTCACTTATCCCAAAATTACGCCACTCTTCTAGTGTTTTGTCATGTTACTCATATGAGTTTTCAGAATTTTGTAATTTTTTCTGGTCTTAGGGCTAAGTCTTTATGTGAAATGAACGGAAGATGCAGTGCAACTTCATGGCGTTCTCCCTCATTGACAGTTACCAATTTCAAAAAATTCTTTTTCGTATTAAAATCTTCTTAGATTTCTTCTGAATTGAATCACTACTCTTTAATTGCATCTAAGTTCCTTAAATCCGAAATAGAAGCTTCTGGAATCAACAGTGATGTCACTTGCATAGCTAAATTTTCATTATTTAGGAGAAGAGGATAATTTGGCCATTAATGTCCAACCAAAATGTTTTTCTGTTTCAAGGAGGCTTGTTTATCATTAAGAACATTTGCAACAATATCGTATCCTAACAATATTTCAGTTGGTCTTGGGTGACAATCAGTATCAGTAATCTCAACATTTAGATCATTAATCTCTTTTCTTCCATGAACCTTGTTTTATGAAACTAACATCACTATAGATTATTGGCTGATCTAAAACTTCAAAAATTTGACCATATTTTCCATTTAGATTTCCTAATTCAGCTCTATTATAAGAGTGTGTTCTTTAATTTGTTTTGTACCTACCAAATAGAGAGTGTGCTATTATTTCTTGTCCCAAAGGGATACCACCTAATCATAAAGCAGTCTATTTCAGACTATTTGAGTGCTGTAACAGGCCTACATTTAACTGAACTCTTAGCATTTAATTTCAAAATTTGCAAAAAATACATTAGGACATTTAACAAGATTAATTACTTTACTGTAGTGATTACAAGATTAATTACTTTAGTGTTTTACACTAAGTGCATGTTGGATGCTTGATAAAACCTTATAAAGTAGGATGAAAATTATTCATATTCACATTAGAATTTATTTTACACAAGTTACTTATCAGAGAAAATGAAATTTGTTTCCTTACACATTAAATTAAAACAGTCTCTCCATTTTCATCTCTCTTTTCAGCTAGTGTTGAACACTTTAATGAAACATCGTGTTTAGTGTAGACCAGACATGGCCAAACTGCAGCTTGTGAGCTTCTTGCAATCCTTTGCCATCTGATATGCAACTTGTTTTGAATATAGTTTGGTTCCTTAATACAAATAGGATTTTAAATAGAAATCATGCAGTGTCATGTTTCTTTATTAATCGCTAATTTAATTTCTGATATTATGTATGCAAAAATTTGATAGATTTCAAACTGTCCACTGCTGGCTTACCATCAGAGCAACAAATATGTAAAATTACAAGTAATTCCACTTCTGGTAATTACTTTAGTGTTTTACGCTAAGTGCACACTGGAATGCTTGATAAAACCTTATAAAGTAGGATGAAAATTATTCATATTCATATTAGAATTCATTTTACACAAGTTATTTATGCTCGTCTGGAAATATTACAACATTTCCGAAATCAAAACAACAAGAGCCCTTTGTTTCATCTGGTGCTCATGGTCATTGGAATACACTAATGCAAAGTTAATCCAAAACTCAATGCTAATATTTTTATTTAATTATTCTCCCTAATATTTTTTCTGTCAAGTTAATTTTACTTCAGGCAGTATCTTCTTACATTCCTGATTGTGATTCCAGTATTCATAACAGTTGTGATCCACCTGGTAAATTTGCTATTTGTTGTAGGGTATTACTTTTATTCAGTCCTTAAATCACGTGTGTAACTGCTAAAGAAACCTATTTCCCCTTGCAATCCATATAGAGCTCTTTTAATCTGTGGAAGAATTTTATGAGGATTTTATTTTTGTTTAATGAACCTTTAGCCTCTTACTTGGCTAGGAGACTTATCTCAAATTTATGCCGAACTCCTTCAAAATTAATTTCCTATCCCTAAGCAAGTCAGGCATTTTTATGCAATTGCTTCACATATTTCACAACTGTTCACAAAAATATGCTTAATGAATACTTTTCCCACATGAAACTCTGCCTTTCATAATAATTCCTTGGTAATCCTAGGCAGAGATCATAATTTGTTTCACCAATGGTTGTGTATGCTGAAATATTTGGAGTCGTGGGAAGCATCACTGGTTTGACAATGATTTAAATTTTAGTCAAAATGTTTAATTCCCATTTTATCAAATATTGTTATTCCAGACAGTCTCTCCTTAATTATCAAATCTTCATATCAATAACGTTGCATCAAGCAATGAGGGACCAACAGAAAACAAACCTCTCTCTTCTTCAAAGATTCTGTCAAAACTGGCATATTGATATTGGTGAAATCTCTTTCGCTTGTAATATTTTCTCATATTTTTTGATTTCTTGTTTGATAACCTTCTTTCTCTGTACCTTGGGAGCATTTTGCTGCAATAGGTTAGAGTTACCGGTAAATATTGCACTAGGTTAGAGTTTTGTTGACTGGCATGTCTAAAAATTTTCACCGCTTAATACTGCCACTCTGCAACTGCACTGGTTGCCCTGGCTGTGATGCCAGCATTACTTTTCTTTTAATCTGTTGATATTTTTTGTCTTCCCAATTTTCAATCATCATGTGCATCTGACATGTCCTTCATGAAAGCTTAATAGTGAAATGAAAAGTTGTACGCTGATCCTCTGCTTGATCACTACAAATTTCAGGTAAAAATGTAAAATTTTGCTACCGTAAACATTTATTTTTAAAGCCTGACTTTTTATTTTCTAAAGTATTCTCTGCCTATGTACCCCATTTCAAACTCCATTTGAGATTTGTTTTCTGTACACAGGCAAGGTACTGAATGGAAAGTTGTACTATGTAACCGTTAGGCTCATAATAATTTATTTTAAACTTTCTTCTGAGTTATTAGAAATTCATGATGAATGGTAAGTCTTTTGACCGCCTATATGGGTCCAGCAGTTAGAATACTGGGGGATCCATTCACCTATTTGGCAAGAGCTTATGAACTAAATTATTGTGCAGGCATCTGCCGTGTTGCGAAAGGCCTCCGCATCGAACATCTATGCATGTCTATAGAAATATGAAGAGTTACATGTTCGTGTTATTTCTGCATTTGCGAAATAAATCCATTATAGTAATGACTGGTATGTTTTCTTTCTGTAACATTAGTTTTGATTTGCCATGTATATGAAAAACAGCTCAAAATTAAACAGCTAAGTTGAAGAGTTTGGCTAGTAGACAGATGTAATATGTGCTTGATGAAGTGTTTATATAGCCCAGCATGAACTACTAGATTTATTAGCAACAGGTCATGTATGCCAGAATTATTCTTACGATTCAAGAGATAATTTCGAGAATTTTCAATGATGAACATCTTTAGCTATGTCCAAAATTATCAGGGGCATTCGAGAGATAATTTCAAGAATTTTAGATGATGCGTATGAACTTCGTTATCTATGCCCAAAATTATTGGGACGATTCGCGAGATAGTTTCTAGAATTTTAATGATGTGCCTGAACTTCATTATCTGTGTCCAAAATTATTGGGACGATTTGAGAGATAGTTTTGAATTTCAGTGATGCGCAGTGTACTGATTAGTAAAAAATTCTGGCCGATTCCGTTAGATGTCACGCTGAAATACTGTATCAGTCAGGGCTGTCATGAGAGATATTGATTATTCAAATACCACTGGAATTGCGATACTGGGCATCAATAAAAGGAGTTATTCCAAAGTTTTGGAAAAAAAAAATTAAATGATTTCTTAGGTTAGGATCTAAAGATTCGAATGGTCTTGGTATGTTGGTCCTTATGTTAATTGTGTGGAGAAACAGCATTAAGCAAAAGCCTACAAGTTAATAGCTTATTTTTAAATAAATATTCTCCCTTGAATAACAGTTTCTCTACAGTGCACATGGATGTGTATCATTTAATTTATTCTTCCTAAAAGACTGCTCATGAATTAGAAAAAAAAAAGCACTCAATTTTCTTTTCAATAATGATCTATAATTTACACAAATAGCATTTTTTCTGTAATTGTAGACCAGTGAATGTGCTTCTGATTCATTTTACTTCTACTAAAATAAAATAAGAAAATCAGTAGAAAATATTTAGTTTATCTAGGTGAAGAAAAACGCTATTTCCCAGTACAACAGTTACAAATTTTTATTTTCTCAGGAATTAATTTTTCTGAACACAAAACAGTGGATATAACATGTATTTATTTATATTTATACATAATCATGTTAATCACGTATTCATTAATTAACTTCAAAAGTTTCTTTATATTCAAAACCTGTCTTTTTATTTTTGAAACAATATATAAATTTGGACTTGTGGCTCTTGAACGTTCATAAAATCTATCATGCGCCTCCCATCTTCTTGAAATTTGGCCTTCCCTGCTATAGACTATGCATTTTAGTTGTTCTTTGCATTTTTAAGAATTATAATACCGAGTTTTTAAACAATCACATTTAATTTTTAAAATCTTTTGTCTTTCATCAAATGGTATTTTCTAAGCATGAGAGCAATCACCGCTGTGATGCATTTTAGGGCAGAAAACACAAGGAAATTTTTTCTCGCTTTGCACCAACAATTTTGATGCAGTTATCAACTTGTCATTTTGCAAGATTTTATTTCGATTTTTTAAATTCTTCTTTTTAATCCAAACCCATCCATTGCGATAGAAATTTGTTGTTCGACATCAGCTTCATTTTTTAAAAACATTCATTAATTTCTTTAAACTGCTGGTGGTGATAGGATCTATCAATGTTCCTTCAATATGTTCTTAAAATATCTTTCAATAAGCTACTTTCTACAAGGACATACAATAGAGGTGCACATTTTTCAGAAGTAATGCATAAAGATTCAAGTGCTGTTGTAGCCGTTCTAACGTATGATAATCATGAATTGACAAGGAATTTCAAACATTTTTAATAACTAATTTCAACAGTTCACACACACACATATATATATATATATATCTACCAACATATCTTTGCCCAAATCTCTAGCTTTGGTACCTTCCTTAGTAGACTGAATCAAATATTGAAACTTAGCCTCTGGATCCAAACTAGAATCTTCATGTATTTTGGAGAATTGACTCCAGAAACCAAGCCATTCTAATAATTCACCATTAAATCGTTTTAATTCAGTCTTGGATACTTTATATCTAGGGCTGTCTAATATTTTCAATATATAATTTTAATCGAATGAATCTGATTTTGTATTCCTCACAAGTAGTCATCTCCTTCTCGATCTGAGATTTGTCAGCTTCACTCATGAACTGGAACATAATCTCCTTTAAATTTCTGATATTTTGAATCAAGAGTAATAAACTTCACTTTGACACTGGTCAGCTCACATTTGTCATCCGTTAAAAGACTTTAATTTCTTTAAATAGTTTGATAAATGCAGTTCTCATAACAGCCCTTTCTGTTTTATTTATGTTTTGGTTTGCAGCAGAAAATTTCTGTGGCCTCAAATTACTATGTGAATCTTATGCCTTAATGACAAGCATTATTACAAGAAATAAAATTCCAGGTTCTTATAAAATAAAAACAAACTTTATTCAGCTAACCATCAATATTCCAACATGCTTTCAAAATTTTTCAAAAACAAAAATGGTGGTTGTTACCAGTCTAGAGCAACAAAATAAAAGGGAAATCTTATTAATTGTAGATAGTCAACTGAATCCAAGGTGTAAACACACCTTCAGAGAAATTGGCTTGGATACCATAATTGACATGCTTATGAATCTCGTAAAAAGCACCAAAAAAAAAAAAAAAAGAAAAAGACCCAAATAAGTGGGCAGTTCTTCACATGGCCCTGCCAAATAGGGCCAAATACCATTACTGTAGAAGCATTTGATCCACTTCATTTTTGTACTTTGTAAAAAGGCTTTCTTCAATTTCTAGTCCTTTGTCAGATCTTCAGATTTTACCAGAAGCTCTGTGAGAGCAAAGTAATTATTTTGCAAGTAATTGTTCTAATCTATTACTCTTTTGTCGGCCGTATGCAACTATTCTTTTCACCATTCAATAGAAGGTTGATCTGTTGACCAGCAGTAAATGAAGTGCAGTCACGTAATAACTTATTCAAAATGAAGAAGAAATGACAGCAATAACAAATTTATTTCCTTGTTCATAAAAACAAAAGGTAGCTTATTGAAAATCGACTGAGGTTTTATCACATGTAATGCACTTGTTTCATCAATAGATGGTACCAGTAGCTTAACTCCTGTACAGCCATTCTTATCTTATCTCATTCATTTGCACTTTGACAGTTGAAGGATGATGGTTCGGTAAAACCATCGAAACTAGTCTCCTCTGAAAATTTTCAAATATAATTAGTTTTTTGTTTGACTTCTAAATTTAATATTTGTTTGGCGTATTATTTTAACTTAGTTTTACTGTTGCTGTATGCTGGATATTTTACTCGAGTTTGTGTATTAAATTCTTGAAATAATTTAATGCTAAAATCCAAGCATTGCCCATACCTTCGAAATACTGTAACCTGTCTAATGAGTACATATTATTGCATCTTGTTCAAAGTCAGGATAAAATGCTGCCTTTATTGGAAAATCAAGCATTTAATTTTCCATAAATATCTCTTGCTATACGTATCTTGCTTGCAGATGAAAATTTCTATGCACTTCAGTGTATTTATAATATCCCTTCATTAATAGTTATCATAACTGTGTAGGACCCTTATTTGTGTTATTCGTACACCGTTCTATAATAGTATAACATTCCATATTTAAAATGGAGTTTTATTATTTAGTTTTCATACGTAGACAAAACATGCTTTCCTTCTCATTGTTCCCGCTAGAATTTAAATTGCTAAAGTACAGAAAACTAAAAGTTTGGTCTGGGGTTTCATTTTCTGCAATATAAACTGACAGCATGTGTTTTTTCTATGCTGGTTATAATATAAATATCAGCATGTTTCTCATGAAAAGTCATTTATACGAATATGAAAATGCATGAAACCTTAAGAATGAATATGAAAATGCATGAAACCTTAAGAATGTAACAATTATGTTCTATTCTAAAATTAAATATGCACCACTAGCTCTGTGTGAGAAATACAGTTAGATCCCAAATTAATGTCTATCTAGGAACTGTTCAAAATTATAATTAAATAGAGGAAGTAATTCAAGTATGATGCATATTATAAAATACTAAAATTTTTTAATATGTTCTTCCTAACACTTCAGCTATTTTTATATTGGTACTTTTCCATTTTGCCCCCCGTGCAATAATCGTTGTAATGGGAAAAAAATTGTAACTACTGTTGTCAGAAACTACTAAAAAATAGTACAGACATTTTATTTACATTTTATAAACTAAATAATTATTGTTTATTGGTAAAACTTATTTAAACCCCAATGTTTATTTCTGACAGAAACTGCTTAGCAATCGCTTCAATGATCGAATTGAATGAATTTTTTCCGTTCACTTTCTGTTTTTTTCTCCACATGGATTGTGCCAAATATGATGGAAAATGTTGTCTGGTGGTACTGCGATGTTGATTTTTTATTTTTTTGTGAACCCCCATAGGTGCTGTACCATCTGCATATGAATGCTGGTTTTTGGATCCACGAAGTTGAACTTGTGATTCACTTTGAAATGAAAAAAGCCTGCTCTTTCGAGTTTGCCAGTTTTGTAAGCTCTCCAACAATCGGAGTAGATGACAGAGCCTTCATTTACGTTTTCTTCGATACATTTTAGCACATACTACGTGCCTCTATTCGGAAAGGCAACAAGGATATTCCTTTGTATCGCTGCAAATTCTGCCCAAAACCCATTGTGGCAGGAAAATATGCCCAAATAGACTTTCGTCTATTTCGAAGATTTGGGCTGGTTCTCCTATCTTTCTTCATTCCTCGCCTAGGAACTGTTCAAAATTAAGTATGATGCATATTATAATGCGTCTTCGGTACAAATTTCTCTAAGATTATTGTTCTAGTCGATAACAGTAGTGTGTGATGTCAGAAGTTCTTTTTCACAAAGTTTGATGGATGTCAATTCCATCAACCATAAATAAATAAATCTTATGGCTGTTGGGAAGGGGAGATGAGAATTCTTGAACCAATTGCCCTTCCCGATTCCAATTTCTTTCGTGCACTTGTGACATTGCTACCTTACCACCTTACCCCATTTTCTTCAATAGATAAAATCATATTATGCAGATTGGAACATTTTCGTTCTGAAGGCATAATTTCACATCATTGAAAATACCCTATAGAATTTGCTTCGTTATTTGGGAGATCGAAAAGAAGCATCGTTACAATGAGGAACTTCAAAAGCCAACTAAAAAAAAAAAAGGATGGCCGCCACAAAATAATGAGTTACGATGTTTATCGATTATTTACAATATTTTTCGCTTCTCTGCAAGAAATATGGTATTTTTTTAGGATATTTGTTAAGATTGCAGGGGTATAATTGAAAAGTACCCTATATTATGCATGAAAACAATTGTTAAATTGAGTATGTTTGAATCTTGATTCATGGTTCAATGTAATTTAAAAAATATATCAAACTAATGCATGTCATTTATCACGTATAATGTGTATTAAAAACACACATTTTTCAAATAAAGAAATAAAATGTGCTTTCATTCCTTTTTTTGATTTTCACATAACTGATTAAATAACAGACCTCATTTGTACAGAGCTGCCAACTTCAAACCTCATTGTTGAAACAAAAGCATAATAGTAGTAAAACAGGAATGTATGAAAATATCACAAATCGACTGATTAGTAGTTCCTCAAAGTTTGGCAATAATTTAGTGAAGATGAAATGGATTTTCTTTCTTTTTTAATGTAATCATTATTGATACTATTGTACTTTGTAATTATTTTGCATTTTCATTATGTGTGTTTTAATGTGCAACATAAGTGTACTTTTGTCTTTCACAGATATGTCACTGAATGAAAAAAAGCGACATAAGCAACTTCCAGATATCTACTTATCGGAAGGCATATCTAGAAGCAAATCATTTGCTGGACTCTCTCACAGACGGACATATTCTGCTGATTTGACATCTTCTGGTATCAGTTTCAATTTTAATTGTTATATGTAGCTTATTGCATAATGTTGGGGTACCAGTTTGTAGTAAATTAGAATTTTTGGTAACTGAGCGTATATTTTTATACTAAATTTTAAATAAGTTAATGGTGTTCCATACAAGTTTCTGAATTTACTTGCTTTTCACACTAAATTCATACATTTATTTTTGTACTTTGTATAAAAATTTGCTTTTTGAAGAATTTTATGTTTGTCTTCTAAGCTTAATTATTGTGTATTTTCTTGCACTGACCATTGTTTTTGTCAACAAAAAAGAAATTGGAAACATAGTTCTTATTAAATGCACATGTACAAAGTCTTATGTTTTTATATGCTAAAGTTTTTCTTTTGGAGTATAAATACTTTTATTTATCTATTTTTCTAAATATTAGTCCAAATTGAATTGGAGATTCTTCTTAGACTTTATTATTATTTTTTATGTCTAAGAAGAATAAATTAAATCTAATTAAAGTAAATTGTTCTCAATCTTGCAAGGAAGAGGTAGAATTGATTTTTAGGATAATTAAAGTTGCTTGTTTCATTGACAGGTAAAAACCTAAAACTGTAAAAATACATCTTTTTAGTGTTCACTGTTATTTTTTGTTGCTTTCTGCTAATATGATGTTTTGAAATTTATGTATGACTGGAATTTGAATCTTTCTGTGGGGGAACTATAATAATATGCATGTCCATCTGCAGAACTTTGCGCATTATGCAAAGTTAATCAACTTTTGCTGGCTGAAAATATTACTGTAGAATGCTCAAACTCTGGGTGGGTAAAGTCTCCTCATAGAAACTGAATCTAATTAATTAAAAAAAAAATTCATAGAGATATGTATGCACTGGTGAGATGGGAAAGTTTGTGTAATATTGAATTTCATTTGACTTCAGTAATGCGTGTGTTGTTTAGTAGTTTGTGATGTACCATGATTGAAAATCCAAGCAATGCGAGTTCTCTGCCCCTTCCGTTGTCTAATTTATATTTGTACATCTATCTTTCTAGAAGAATGGGCTAATAATCCAAGTAATGGATACACACAAGTGTACAAAATTATATCCATAAAAATAATAGCAGTTCATAAGGAAATCAACCAATCTGACATTTTTTTATCATGAAATGAGCAAGCGATAAACCTCATTTCTATTTCATGCATTTCTGAAGTACAGCTAATGTTACGATATCATCTAGAATGATAACAAGCACTTAATACAAAGCAGTTTTCTCTGTGAACTCCTGCAAGATCTGGTTTCAGTGTAAATATAGTTAAAAATAGTTTTTTTTTTTTTAATTTGATACTGTTGTATACATTAAAAGAACTCTGGTGGATAGTAATTGCTTAGAGCAGGAACCAGAATTATGAAAATAGTAAGATAGCTAAATGTTTAAAAAAAAAACAAGAAGTCTGTGCCTGTGGAAGCAGTTTAAGGATTCTGAAGCTCCTGCTAGGAAACTGAAACAAGATCATAGTAGAAACACAAGTGTTTCTTAAGAACGTTTCTTCTAACTTTTGTAAGAAGAAAAGCTTTGATGGTAAGCAGCTGATTGAAGAGCTACAGCCACCACTAAAAATTTTAAACATCTACAAAAAGCTAATAACAGCCTTTATGCCAGGAGATGTATTGTGTTTTATTGACTTCATGACGAAAGAGAACCCACTTGAATTGGTACGGGGAGTATTAAACCTAGAGGCCAAAGGGTCTGCTATCTCTTCAGTCAAGGTTCAGTTGAACATCTGATTTAAAATGTATTTACATCTGAAGAGAGTTATAAATATGAAATTTTGCCATAAACAATTTCCTTTAACAGTTTTTGAGAAATCGGTATTTTTGTGCATATGGAAAAAATTTTGAATGTGAGTGCATGTATTAATAAAGAAATTTATCAAATAGTTCATAAGGAGGGTACCAAGTCAGAATCAGAGGATGATCACTAACAAAATGAAAATAAGACTGAAATTTAATGCACGCACCCACACCACCCATATATGAATGTATTATATTAAAAATATTTAAATTTCATCAGCTTGGAGTTACAAGGTGGCAAATATAAAAATTGTTTCCAAATGCAATAAACCATAGTAAAAAAAATTGTCTATCATTGAGATTAAAAGTGCAAAATATTGTTACTGATTTTGTATTTATTTAGCTATTTATTTTGAACTGTAATTAAAATTTCTTTATTTTCCTGTGCAATGCAGAAATTTTTGAAGAGAAAGCTATGTTGGAAAAGTAAAAATAAGAGTGCATGCATTTAATATTTAATAAATATATATCTTTTAATTGCTGTTGCGGTCCAGAAAAATTGAGAAATAGGTTTTACCTGAATATTCTAGTGAATAATTAAAAAACTTATAAAAGCTGAATTAAAACACCTCAGCTTAGTTGTAGCTGTTTTAAGCAAACTGTTGTTTACTTAATGCTGTGATTGATTGTAGTGAATTCGCTGTGAGATAGAATTAGTTTCTCTGTTTTTGAATTGAGTTCTATTTAATGTTTGAAATATTGTGATATTGTATGAATATCGCAGAGGAAATATTTCAGTATTTTGTTTTATTTCTTGTGAAAAGAATAAAGTTTATTAACTTTTTAACAACTTGTGCATTTAATCCATTACGAACCTGTATGCATGGAACAGTTTTTGGTGTCAAAAAGTCGGATTGAATGCTATTCCCTAGAGCTATGGAAGAACAATTGAGACAGCTCGTCACTACTTTTGCTGCATTCCAAGAAGAGATGAGAGCTGGCCGAGAATCCGTTACAGAGGAGATGAAAGCTTGTCAAGAATCAGTTAAAGAAGAGATAAGAACAGTTAAAGAAAAGATGGAAGCTGGTCAAGTTGCCGTTAAGGAGGAAATGAAAGCTATTAAAGAAAATATTACCTGAATAATAGAAAACAAATTTGAGTGTATGGAAGACAAAATAGACGTGGTTGAAAGTAAAGTTGGACAAATTGAAGAGAAAGTTTCTTCTGTCAAGGAACAAATAGAAGAGTTACAAATCGATTACAGAGTTTCTACTGTGAAAGAACAAATAGAAGGAAGAGTTTCTGCTGTGGAGCAATAAATTGAAGAAAGGGTCTCTGTCGTACAACACCAAATCTACAAAACAAATTGATGACGGGGTTTCTGCAGTTGCCAAAGAAAATGATAATTTAAAGAAATTCATAGTGACGGCAGGGAGCAATTTGGATGGTTTTAAATTTCTACCCATGCCTGCTCGTCCCTCTCTGAAGCTATCGACATATGATAGGAAGACCTCCTGCCAAGTGTTTGACACAATTTTGTATAGTTGCGGATGCGAATGGATGGGATTCTCAAGCTAAAGCCTGTCATCTTGCTGCTTCTCTGAGAGCAGATGTAGCGGATATCCTTCAGACTCTTCCCGAAAACAAAAGGCTAGATTTCAAAGCTCTGGCCGTCGCATTGGAGCAGCGTTTCGGAGAGAAGTGTTTAAAAGATTACAGCAGGCTTCAGTTAAAATCCCTTCAACAGAAGCCTATGGAAACACCCCTGGAACTCGCCACGGATGTTGAAAGGCTGCCCCACATCGCCTTTTCGGAGTGCCCTACAGAAACAAGGGAAATCCTGTCGCTGCAATACTTCATCAACGGCATCGGGGATCCTGCCCACTGCGAATGGCTGATGTGAAGTGCTCTGGTGTATGCCATGAAATTCGAGACAGCCCAGCAAGCAACTCGCAGAGACCGACATGCAATCTGAGCTGCGCAAGTCCAAGAGCCAGTGAATCAAATGGCTGTTCACCTAGATGATTTAATTAGACAACTGAATGCCTTGCAACTGAATATTGGGAAACCGACCATAAAGTGTTGGAAATGGGGTGCTGAAGGGCACATACGAAGAACCTGCAGAACAGCCCAGGGCACGGATGTTAAAATCATGCCTATCAAGAAGGAGGGAAATTAATTTGTGGCCATCTCACGGGGCGGAGGTTGCCAGATAATGAAAAGCCCTAGTTTAAAGCACTTCAGATTTCTGGTGTGAGTATTGGCAGTAACAGACTTTTCATCATGGAATACATCAATGGAGTTCCTTGTAATATAACCATCAATACAGGAGCGAATGTTACCATCATTTGAAAAGGTGTGGCTGAACAACTGAAAAGCAAACTCATCTGAATGCCGCCCTGCGTTATTTTTGAATCTTTCGTTTGTATTCCTCTTTGGGAAATTTTATAGTATTATTTTATAGGTACATAAGCTCTTCTGCTGCAAATTAACATTTGTTTGCATTTACTGTTAAGCCTGCTTCTGTTAATAATGTGAAATCTTCCTTTAAATCTTTTGTATGGCCATGAATATTTTCACTTGTTACTATTAAGTGGTCGAGGTAAAGAAATGTGGATTTTCTGAGGACTGGTTTTAATATGATGTCCATTGTTCATTGAAAAGTCGCAGTGTCTCAACGGAAGACGAAAGGCATTTTAAGAAACGCATAAGTGCCTGATTTCGTTATGAAGGCCGTTTTTGGTACATCCTCTGGTTTCATGACTATCTGAAAATACCCTGAGGTGAGATCGATTGTGTTTATATATTTAGCTGATTTTACATTACATATGATTTCTGCAATAATAGGTAGTATGTAAACGGGATACTTAGTTAAACTATTTGGTTTTCTATAATCGATGGCAAATCACCATGATTTAAAATGAGGGAGGCAGGTTGTTTTTCTTCTTCCTGCAAAGCATGACTGTGCTAGCATAGGGGCTGCTCATAAGGGTTATTATTTTATGTTTGAGCATATGCTCAATATGCTCCTCTATGATTTGTTCCTTCATGCAGTCATAGTGATAGGGTATAGTTTTTACTGGCTCATCACTTTTTAAGTCGATTTCATGCTGTATTATCTAGGTAAGCCCAGGTGTTTCAGAAAATAAATCAGAAAAATTTCTTAGCAATTCCTCCAATTTTTTTTTCTGTCTTCGGATTGCACATGCTTCAGACTCAGCACTGTTGCTTCCACAACTTCTATGGCCCTTGGTTGCATGTGAAGTTTCCAATTTCTTCTGCAGAAAATTAATGTGAACTCTAGCTGTCTTTAGGAAATCTGTACCTAGAATGACTTCAGCCTAAAAATTTCACACAACAAAAATAGATTTTCGAACCTCTTCTTAATTTGTACATTAAATGTTGCTTTGCCAATACATGCACAGTGTTTGCCCTGAGCTGCAATAACTTGGGTATTTTGAACTTTAAACAATCTGTATCTTTTAAAATTTTTACAAAGAAAATATTCTGAGATAAAATTTGTTTGTTCCCCTGTGTCTAACAAGGCTACTGTTGACGCATTATTTAATAGAATCTTTATAACAGGTAAGGGAAATTTTTTATTATCACCGTATTTAAATGTACTTTCAAGGGATTTTATGTGATTGGGGTGACTGCACACTCCTTTCAGCACCCATCTTAGTTTAACTACTGCTTAACTGCCCCCTGATTAGAATCTTTCAACCTATTTTGGCGATCACTTTCTTTTTTTCCTTGAAATTTATTTTTGTTGCTGAATCGCCTCGCTTGTTCTGAATTCGGCCTAGAAAACTGTCCACTTAATCTTTGGGGGAAACCTCTTGTACGCGTACTTTCACCAGCAAAACCTCTCCTATGTATACTTTCAAACTTCACCGTCAACTCAAACAATTGTTCCAAAGTGCTGGGGTTCCTCGATTCTATGAAATCTTGGATCAGCAGCAATAATCTGAATGTTTTCGGCATCAGGCCTTTCCCCCTAAAGCAAATTAGTGATTTGGGCTTTGCGTAAAATAAATTCAGTTAATTCCTTAAATTTAAATTGGTACTTGCCGTACAACTCGGCTTCAAGTTTTGCTTTATCTTTGACCACGAGGAACACTTTTACCAAAGCGGTTTTGAAATTTTTGAATGTATATGTGATACTGCCTATTTCACCCAGAAGAAAATTTCCAGTGCCATTAAACCAGCTTCGTGCCTGTCCTCGTAAGATGGTCATCACTATAGTAATTTTCTGCAGTTTTGGGGACGGGTACAGCCAAAAGTGGTTGTCTATCTGTTCCAAGAAGCTGGTGACTGATGTCCTCCCATCAAATGTCACTGTGGTTTTCATGGAGACCCGCTTTGTTTCAACGAGGAAGCCAAGCCCTTCCATTATGTATACAGGAGATAGTAGAGTTTCCTATGTAGATGGGGTCAGCTCAAATATAGCATTATTTTCTGCCATTGGTTTAAATTCGTTAGGCTGCCACTTGTAAGATCTTGTCTTCTTTGCTAACAGTTCAAATGATCTTACTAGGAAACCTGGTGACTTCTTGCACAGGTGTGAATAATATCAGCACAGAAGAAGGGTAAAATAACCCCTTTAAACCTGTCAAACTTGTAACACAAATTCATGTACTTTGTGCTTACAAAAACACCAATGATTTGCAGTGGAACTTAATAATTTAACAGTAAATTCAAATATGAATAGCAGTGCTGAACTAACAATCTAGTTTAAGGCTAACTAGGCTGACTCAATAACCTACCTGGTGATATGCTTATTAAAAGGCCTATCAGCAACTCAGTGTAACGACAGTGAGGACAGAATAGTATTGTGCGGTGGCTAGCGAAATCATGCTCTGAATAAACTTCTAGATTCATTTTTTATACTCACTTCACTTAACTTTAAATTTTCATCCTGGTGAGGAAATGAGAGGTTCAGGAAAGATAACAAACTTAAAATAATTTATTATGCAAACTAAGGGAAACCTTACAATGCAAATAATAAAGAATTTACATCTCTGGCCACATGTTTATCGGGGGTTTGTATGTCGAGAGAAGCAAATGCGTCAGCCTGTTTCGTAACTGATACACAAATTTACTAAATTGAAAACTTAATAGCTACAAATAAATTTGTGTGTTCATCAGTCCAGGTCCTACAGGCTAAAATAAGAAGAGCATTTTGCCAGATTTCCTACAAATCCATAATCCATTAAGATTCAAATAATTGCAGAAACAGCATCACAGCCTTTCATTTGATAGCCCCACCTTAAGCTAAGTACTTAAAAGTAGTTCAGCCTGTCTTGGGTTTGATCATAGATGGACGGCTGACTGCATGGTTGGTTTTTATGGTTTTCCATATATATAACGTAACTGTGATCCTGTTTCTCTTAGAAAGTCCTACATGATGGCATCCCTTTCCTTAGGCATTTAGCCCTTGCATACTTTCCATCTTCTAAATAACCTAACCTAATCATCAAATGTGTTGTTCCTTTTACTGATTTCTCACATTCAGCACCCCATAAATAACACTCTACATTTCTGTCAGTTAGTGTTTGTTCTAGAGAGACAGCATGTGAGGACTTTACCAGCTTACTGTTTGTGCATATCAAATGTCCTCTATACTTTATCCGTCTGTTGAAAATCAACATAGCCTCACCAGCAGCCGTACGGTTAAGACCACTAAATGTTGGTAGTTTGACCTGGATTCAAAACCAGGGGAACGGGCTGACTGCTTGGTTTGTTGTAAAAACTGTATGATTTAGTTGGTTTTCCGTGTATTGTTCTCGACAATGAGCCAACTTCCTTAGAAAATCCTCCACAAAGACATCCCTTCTCTTAGGTAGAATATGACTTTGCCATATTCAAATAATGGAATAAATAAACCCACCTATCTTTCATTAAATTTGCTTAAATCAATACAAAACATTTCAAGCAGAGTAATTCTGTAACCAAATATACAAACAACACATAAAATAGTAAACACAGTAGAAACAAATAGATATGTTATAGCCCACAGCAAACAAGTTATCCCCCCCCCCAAAAAAAAAGTCTGAACAATTGTGTTGAATATTAAAAATAAAATTCAGTTCTGATAAACAATCTAGAGCCTCTGCAAGTATTAAATTCATATGTGGTCAAAGCAGTGTCCTGAGCTAATTCTAATAAGCGCAAAATAATTTCAGATGGAATTGTTTTATTAATACTAAAATATTCTTTCTTAAGCAGAAATATCTTTGATGTGGTGGTGTACTAAAGTTAAATGCATTAGAAAAAGAAAATATGTGAGTTTACCTATAATTTACTACAGTTTAGAAGCCCCTGTGTAATCCTCCACCATGCCTTGAAACCCACCAAAATTTGTTAAGCTTGTTTCTGAATGTAAGAAAGTATTTGATGGTAATATTTAATCTTCAAGAATATTTATTCTTTAACAAAATAAATCTTAAATGTGGTGCAGTATGTAAATTTAAAGCTTTCAGAAAAAAAGAGAATTTAATATGCAACAGTTCAGAAGGTAACTGAGAAGTTCCACGAGAGAGATTTAAGCTTGCTTAAGAAAGCATGAAGGAAGTATTTATTAATATTATGTTCTCTTTTTCTCTCTCTCTCTCTATATATATATGAGAATTCAGGTGTCTCATGCATGCGATACATTGAGAACCACATGAGAATTTGTATTATTCAAGAACATATTGTGGGCTTTCACTTATTTAACTCGGTGTTCAGTCCTAGGAACCCCACAAATGAAGCGAATAATCATTGAACTATCTGAACAGATACGTAAGACTTAAGAAGGGTCAACTGCCCTTTATTTCTCAGAATAAGTATGATACAACCTGTTCCTAACTCGAAATGTTTTGCAAAGCCTCCACTTGAGCTTGAACTTAAATAAATAGGAAATTAAACGTAACTAAGCTTAACTAAAGCTAACTGAAGATATAGCCAAAGCTATCAAGATTCTAAGTAGTTGGCCCCTAAATCCTAATTAAGTCAGCAAAGCCAAACAAGGACCTAAAGTATGGCCAAGCGCAGCAATAGCTAAGAGAGATGTAGCCAAAAGGCAAAACGCGCGCTAGTCGGGAACTCAGGCTCTCTCTGGAGAAGTCGTCGAAACATCAACTTAAATACTAGTCTTTACTCATTTGCATTAACTGCATTTCTGAAATTACATTCCGGTAGGAAATTTTAAGCTGAAACTGGAATGATAGGAAAGATGCATAAACTTAAAATAACTGCTAATAAAATTAGGATAAACCTTACATTTTTCCCCACCAGAATTTAACTGCTCAAAGATTAAGGCCTCAAAACAACTTTGTTTAAGAGTGTAAATTCTATGAAACACTTTTTCATCAAAGTTTAAACTTGTAGCAATAGTGCTTTCTTGAATTCATCATTAAAACTTTTCCTGTTTAGGGCCAACTTTACAACGGTTTCTAAAGCTAAGAATTTTACATTCATAAATTTTACAGTTTGGCATACATCTGCTTCATCTTTATTTTCAGTCAGATGTCAGTCTTGTCCTTCCATTAATATGGAAGGAAAAAAATATTAGTATCTTTCATAACAGTTTCTATTTTCATTACTAATACTCTTTCTTGAAATTTTTTTTTTTTTTTCTGATTTGCTTTCATTCACACAAAATTTAAATCTCCTTTCCCCCATGCTCTCCAGAAATTGTTCTGGGTGAATTTGAGTGTGTGAATGTTGTGTTTCAGCGAACTACTCTACTACCTACACAACAAGACCTTAGAAGACTCCTTAAACACCAGAACTACTTCTAGTGTGCTAAAATAGAACTTGAATTAACTTCTTAAGTAAAGCGTGGAGAGCCTACCTTTAAACACGTTCAAGCTACACTTTCTTTCAATTCATCTATTATACAAAGTATTTTACAGTCATACTTTGACCAAAACTTTCATTTGTACTAGTTTGATTTTATAATAGTTTTAAAGCTGATAATAGGATTTCTACATTCAATACAATATTTTAAAATTCGATTTACATCATTCGTTGTAGTTTCGTCTAAAATATTCACAAATTAGTTTCTTGCAACTTGAGAATTCTCAAAAAGGTATCTACAAAATAAATTCTCTCCAACTTGCGAATTCAAAAATCTTTTCTGTTTAAAAGATAATTACAACTGCATTCTCGCAAACTTGCGAATTCAAATTTTTGCTTTAAACAGCATTTAGCAATTTTAAACATGACATAAATCGAATATTTCAATGCAAAATAGGAAAGAAAGAAAATTTTTACTGATATTTTTTTTTTTTGTAAACACTTCCATCCTAATGAAGCAGAACTCGAAAGAACTTTCAATCTTCTTTTCTGGCTTGGCTGGCTTTCGCCTGTGTTGGCACTCTTTTCCACTTTTTTCCTTTCTAGTTCCATGCTATCGGGGCTGCGGAAGTTATGAATGTTCTTTTCTTCTTCGCTGAGTATGCGAGTGAAGGTGAGGTGAGCGAACGAATCTTATTGCTTGGTAACTTTGTAAGGTATTTGTCCCGCCTTCTTCTCATGCCTTCGTGGTGTAGTGGTCTGCATGCTCGACATGTAACCGAGATGTCCATGGTTCGATTCCCGGCGAAGGTGTTGCTTATTTTTCACCTCTCCTGCTTGGAAATAACCTAATGTCTCTACACTGGTGCCCGAACAGAGACAGGTGGTGGATGATGATTCTCCACCACCGCAATCTGGCTATTGGGTCCCCAAAACCCCAGTCGCCCTTTCAAAGGGGGAGTTTATAAGGTATCTCTCCCACCTTCTTCGCATGCCTTCGTGGTGTAGTGGTCTGCATGCTCGACGCGTAACCGAGAGGTCCGTGGTTCGATTCCCGGCGAAGGCGTTGCTTATTTTTCACCTCTGCTGCTTGGAAATAACCTAATGTCTCTAAAGATGAATCGTGCGCTGACTTTTGGATAGGTTGAGGATTCTTGAAATCTGGTCCTCTCTTTCGGTCCTGGGGCCGGCTTCTTTGCTGGGGATCTTTAAACCTCCTTTTGGGCTTCCTGGCATGCTGGAATGGCACTGCTTCCATGTCAGCTGACCTTTTCTCTTTCGTGATTCTTCGCTCCGATGTTCCTGTGGCTTCTTTTGAGGTGGTTGGCATAAGTTCTAGCGTTGGATGTTTTCTTGGAATACTATCCATGGGCTTTTTATGCTTTCTCATCGGCATTTGCTTCTGATGTAGGGGAACTTTCCGTTTTTTCGTTCTCTTCATTCTCGCTGAGCCTGAACCTAGTAGGGGCTGCTGCTGCATTCCCTTCGTGGTACATGCTTTGGTGTTTTAAGCTTGTTTTCTTTTCATTGCTGGAGGATCTCTTCTATTTGACATTAATGTTCTTGGCGCACTCCCAGGATCCTGCAATAGATCTTTTAGAATTTGAAAATCAGTACAACTATAATATGGTTTGATCTGGTCAACGTTAGCAATTATTTGATGGCCATTTTCTGCCTTTAAATAAAACGTTGCGAATTTGATCTTTTCAGTAACAAATGGCCCATGAAACCTGGGTTCAAATTTGGCCACCCTGCTTTCGGTTACAGATAAGGAATGTCTGATTTTGAACACTTTCTGTCCCATGGTATATTCTACATCGCGTCCATTTCTATCGTAGTACAATTTCTGTTTCTGCCTTGCCGCATCAGAATTTTTGATGGTCTCATTAATAATTTTTTAATTAATTTTCAATTTAAACTCTTCCTGTTTTTGTTGAACAAAAAAATAGCAGTGGTGTTAAAATTTTTCTTCTTAAATATAATTCTGCAGGGGTTTTCTGTGTGGTATCATGTTTTGCTGTACTCAAGGCAAAGCCTAATTCATTGACACAGCTGTCCCAGTGGTCATGATAATTCTTAACATATCCCTGAGTAATTTTAACCATATTCTTATTTAACACTTTCCGCAGTATTTGATTGCGTACTATAAGGTACCATCTTCAGATGGCATATGCCAAGGCCTGTGCAAAGATTTTCAAATAAACTACTTACGAATTGCCTACCATTATCTGATATTACTTTTACTGGGGCCCTGTATTTTGAAATATATTTATTTAGAAACGAATCTGCTATTATTTTTGCTGAAGCTCGTTTAAGGGGAATTATTTCCATTTTGAGAAATGATCCACAATTGTTAACAAGTATCTGTTTTTATTAATTTTTGTTCTAGGGTTGGGATCGAGCAAATCAATGCCAACCAGTTCATTTCGGAAAGTGTTTTTATGCTATTTACGTACCTGGCCTGGTTGTAATTAATGTTGTTAATTAATTGACAGAACTGACATGACCTGACATCAGCTGTCACCACTTTGTACAACTGCGGAAAATACACCAGTTCACGGATCCTTTGCAGGTTTTTTCTAACCCCAAGATGCCCCCTATTTTCAAGTTATGGAGCTCCTCTAAAATACACTCACTTCCAAAAGTTAAGCTTGGAAAATTAAAATGCTAATTTCCGGAAGCCAATCAGAATTGAAGAGGATGCAATTCGCTCCAGAGGTAGATGGAAGTATGCAAATATGTTATATAATAGCCAATCACGCTTTCATGTCAAGAAATATGCAAAAAAGGCAGTCTTTTAAAAAGCCAGGTTTATGAAGGGTTACAGAAGTTGATTGTAAGTGCTGATAGAAGGTGCTTAAAATTTTGTACAATTTGTTTTCAAGACATACGTGTTTCTATGACTTCCAGAAGACGAATGGAAGATTCTGAGCACTGGCGTGGAGCGCATTGAAGCAGGACAGTCAATCACAGATGTTGCTCTTTTCTTCGGCGTTCATCATTCTGTAATTTCATGTTTATGGAAACAATTCCAAACCACACAGACAGTTGTCCGCAGGTCCGTAGCTGGTCGCCCAAGGGTTACAACCCCCACGGAAGTTCGATATATCGCTGTTGTAGCCAAGTGGAATTGCAGAGCGACCTCCACACATGTGACATCTATAATTACAGCATCCATTGGTAAGGCGATATCTGCAGCTACTGTGCGCTGAAGATTACATATGAGTGGACTGTACGCCCGGGTACCTCGAGTTTGTGTTCTTCTATCCGTTCAATCAAGAGGGGCACGATTACAGTTGTGCCGGAAACATGTCAATTGGAATGTGTCTGACTGGAGCAATGTCATGTTTACTGATGAGTCCAGATTTGCTCTGGAGCCTGATGACAAGCGTATAAGGATATGGTGTGAACAACGAACACGCAATCAGTTCCCAAACATCACCGAATATCACTCATTTCGAGGCGGAAGCATTATGATGTGGGCAGGGATTTCATTAGGATACCGCACCGACCTGCACACGTTTAAATGGGGTTCTTTGACGGCTGTCTAGTATCAAGATCAAATCCTAGAACCTATTATGAGATTGTACGCTGCAGCAGTTGGCCGTATTTTTGTTTTAATGAACAATAACGCATGTCCCCATAGAGCTGACATCGTGGATGACTACCTGGAGAGTGAAGGGATTGCGTGTATGGTTTGGCCAGCATATTCGCTCGACCTTAATCCCATTGAAAATCTTTGGGATTCTGTCGGCCGTGCTGTATCTTCACGTTTCCCACCTCCAGCCACTCTTATTGAGCTGGAAACTGCTCTACAAGAAGAATGGCGATTGCTTTATTCTGCGGTGGTTGACCACCTAATTGAAAGCATGGTCATAAGGTGTAAACTTCGTATACAGATGAGGGGGATCACATACCCTATTAATGTCCTTTTTTTTTCATTTTATGCTGTTTATTTTCACTTTATACGTAATTCTGTTTAGGTCTCCAGTATGTCATTATCTGATAACTTACAAAAATTTAATATTGTTTTCATTTCTGTACATAATTATTGATTTTGTTTTATGCATAAATATATATGCTACTTTCCTGCTGAATTTTGTGTCAATCAAAGCAGTATTTGTTGATTT